>JAOXYD010000002.1:3718407-3751596 GCA_028565735.1 Pinacopodium congolense
AATAATTATACATTGTTATAATATAATTATTTAATTATATAAAGTTATTATGTTAAGGGGTATATATTAAGAAATAGATGCAAATAAATTTTCAATTCTATTTTGCTCCAAACATGATTATGAGTAATTCAATTGAATTCCATGTTTTAAAAGATAACTATCTAAACAAGAGAATTCATTTGCAAATGAATTCTACGTGGAATTCATTTGCAAATTAATTCCAAATTCTACATTTATTTGTTTTGTAAAGTCAAATTTTATTATCTATCCTTTTCATATGTTTCTTTAATAATGATTTAAAAAACATATTGAAATACTAAATATGCAAGCGAATATCAAATGAAAAGCATAAAATTTTATACCAAACATGGAAAAGTAAATAAGCATAAAAATAAATAGCATGAAAGTAAATGTTAGCAATTAGTAAGTTAGTTAAACATAGGTGACAGGGTCGTCATCAGTTAGTTAAATAGACAAAAAAAAAATAAAGCAAATAACTCTAGACAGTATAACAAATCCGTTGAACTTTAGATATCAAATATTAACATATTAAAATACCAAAATGGAAGTATATTGAAGGAGCACTTGCATACATTAGGTTTTAAAGAAGGAGAAAGATTGTAAAGGTATGAGAAGTATATTGAAGGAGGAGGAGGTGATATGCATTTATAGAAAAGAGGTTGACTTTTTCTTTTTGGCTTACATACATTAGGTTTTAAATAGTAACAAATATAATAGTATAGGATTTCAAGTATCCATTTACCTATTTAAGGCCTTCAAATATCTATTAATGGATCAACATCAAAACAGTCATCTTTGTTTTCTTGAGCCAATTAAACTTTATTGTCGTTTGATTCAGAGGTTAAATTTGATCGCGACTTTAGCAATTGTTGCATTATTATGAAATATTTTTCCTTGGTTTTGGCAACATTGAGTAGAGCACTTGCTTTGTATTTTTTCTATAAAAATACCACTTGTTCTGGATTGACAATATTTAATGGAGAAGAGTAATTTTTTCTAAACCATTCTTCAACTGCTTCGACAGAGGCTAGATGTATTTTTTAAAAATTTTAGAGCTGGTGCCATACCACTTTCATCAGCCAACAAACCAGCAAGGAAAAGAGATAATCATATTTGTAGTCATAAACCTTTTATCATTTTCCTAATTAAGTACTCTACATGTTAAACTTCCTAATAAAGTCCTATATCTATACGGATTAATCAAAGGTAATCCTTCCATTAACAGAAGTCTAACAGGAAGACTGGCTTTAATTAATTCACATAGATATAAGACTTAAATGAAAAAATTGTGAAAGGTTTAGTATTACAAATATGGTTGTTCCACAAGAAAATTTATATTTTACCATGGTGGAAAGAAAAAATAGCTATAAATGACAACTAATGTTGCTTTTTAGGATAAAAGTATTAAACTATGCTTATTGATATTCAAAATAGTTGTACGCGAAGTTGTGCTTTAGATTCGTGTGAAACTGAGATGCAAACTTTTTTAGTTTTCATAGTTCCTGACCCTATTTCATAAGATGGATAATCTTTTGAATATGTCACGTTGAATAAGTTAGAGCCATAGTGTCATGAGTGTAGTGATGCTTTATGTTAACATAACCTATTTCTTCAAGAATTTTCATATAATATGCTTAGGACTTTAACAAATTAAATGGTTTATAATTCCAATCTTCAGAGAAAATGTTTTTAACAAATTGTTCAGGATAAGTATCAAAAAAATCATTTTCAGTTGTTAAAAGATACTAAAAAGATTTTTTTTTTCAAAGTTGAAACTTTGATAAGGTGCTTTGGAAAAATTAGAAATTTGAAAATTTTGTGGTACCTTTTCAATTTCCTAATGTTTTAGTAAATTTTCTAAAACTTCTTTACCTTTTAGGAAAACAATTTTCTTTTCAGGAATTTGAAATACTATTGTGGAAGAAATATTTTTTCTTTGGGTGATTTCTCCCTCATAATCCTTTATTCCAATCACTAATTTTTTATAATCTAGTTGCTTTAACCATTCTTTGAAGCCAATCATTTATAACGAGGATGATTCCTCATTGGAGTTTTTGGAGGGAAGAGTTTGTTTCGCCTCGATGATTTGTTTCCATGATTTTACCTTTTCCAAAGAAAGGGATGTTTATAGGTTGGTTAAAGATTTTGTGGGCTTTTCATCTCTTTATAGCTTGGTGGCCTAGGGCCTTGTTTTGTCAAAGGTTTTGACTTTGTTTGTAAAGAGGAGGAAGAGGCTACTTGAGGTTGTGGAATCATTATCTATATAAAAATTCATTTAGTTAAAAGCTTTTTAAAACCTTTAAAAGCAAATAACATTAAAGCTCAAAAATAGAATATCTTTTAATATTATATAAATCTTTTATATCAAAATTTCCAATAAAAGGAAAAAAATTCTTTTACTATTAATCTTAGCTTAAATATCATCAAGGTCAATGAAATGAGGAGTTCCTAATATTATCATATGACTAATTTCATTAACTATAACAAAAAAAGGTTTTTATTGCAAATTCCTTCACACAAACGTAAGCATAAATTTTGTAAATTATCTTTAATCTTGAATTATTTATTGCTTTTAGGCTTTGTTAAGATCGTCAAAGATATTTTATAGGAATTATTCCAAATTTTATGCAATTTAGGTCGACACTCGTGTTAAACAAAGCTACGGTGTCTATTGCAAATCTTAATTTACTTTTAAAGAAATTTTTATCAAATATTTTCTTGAAGCCTCCTCATTTATTACAATAAAAATTCTTCTAGTATCTTTCTTTATTCTTTAGTTTAAGGTTTTCTTCAATTTCTTCTTCAGAAATTTGCTCGATTTCTTCAGCATTTATACAGTTTAATAGATGTTTTATGATTTCACCATCTTTTAGTTATTATGTCTTTAGCAACTCTATTTTCTGTTTCATCAAAATAGTTTGGTGTTACAGACTTTCTAAAGGGACATGTGATTCTTTAACTTTTTAACTCTACCCAAGATGTTTGTGAAATTATAGGCAAATGATGTAGACAAAAAATACTCTTTAAAAGTTTCAAAAGATTTTTGTAATTTTTCTACATATTCTTTCTTTATTTGAGAGTCTTCAAGTTGATTTATTACCTCTAATAAAAACCTTTAATCTTTAGTTAAAACATATATCTCATGGGAGGTTTCATTATCATAAAGGCCAATATCGTTAGAACTATTTTCTCTTAATATATAAGCTTTATTTTTAAATGCTCTGTTTTCTAAACTTTTACTTTTAAATACCTTTAAGGATTGGATTTTCGCTAAAATTTCTTCATCTAAGTGTAAATTTTATAACCTTTTATTTAGACTACAATATTTTGAGATATGTCCCTTTTGATGACATTTATAATATGTTAAACTTTTATATTTTCTGAAAGGTAAAAATTTTGTTTTCTCTTAAAAGGTTTCTTTTTATACCCTGAGAGCTTCTTAAGCACTGGAGGTGGTTTTTTATAGCCAGATGGCTTTCTATATCTTGAAGATTTTTTTATACTTTTTATTACTATAATCTTTACGAGTTTTACCTTTATTTTTGTTGAGACTTTCAGAGATATCGATCTATTGTAGAACAATATTAACTCCTTTATTTTTATCATCTCTTTCTTTTTTTATCTTTGAAGTTTCATGTCTTGACATAGCTTTAGTCCTTCTTTTTGGGTATATCTAATAAGCTCTCCATAAGTTAACTTATTGTAGGGGATCTGATCATTGTAATTTTCTCAGATTTTATTCTTTACCTTTTCTTGTAAAAGAAGAGGAAGTCCTGCTAAGAACTTCTCCTTCCAAAAAGGTTTATTGGAGCCTTCTTTAAGTATTATTCAAGTAAGGAAGGTGTTTCTATATTATTTAAACTCTGATAGCTTCTTGCACCTAAGATTCAATAGCAATTTTGCATTTTTATCTTTTAAATAGGACGAATCTCCTATAAAATGTAACGAGATGGCTACTATCAAAGTTAAAATTGCATCCTATATTGGCTCGCTATTCTCATCTAATATTAAATCACCGTCTTCATTCTTCTTATAAGATTTAAGAATGTATAACTGTTTTTCTTTAGTAAGGTAAAAATTCCATCAACCTTTAAACTATCTAGAAAATTTGGTTATAAGCATATCTACTGTAGTATGAACAAATGTTCCTAATCGGGTTCTATAAGCATTGGAAACCATTATCATTTGTTAGAGGAAATTTAAGATATTATATTCAGACATACCATCTATGTTTTATTTATACACCGAAGTAGCACTATACCTCAAGAGTTGTAAGATTTTAGGTTTGACATCTATATCCATATTAGGAGTTATGAGTTTATACGGTTGGGCAAAAAATTTCTAATAAAGTTTATTTACCACAAGAGTAAACAAATCAGATAACTCAGATGGGTCAGAATGTTCAGTGGTTCCTATATTACCACCTTATTCTATCATAGTTAGGCTTTGAGCACTAAGATCCTGAGACGTGATGGGCTTTACCCTAATTTGGACTCTAGTTTAGAAAGTTTCTCTTGGTAGAGATATAAACTGAGTGTGAGCGTTGGAGGTGTTTAGAGTGCCAGTAGTGATATTTTCATTTATTTATTAATTTGATATTGAATGATTTTACGAAACTCGTTGTCTTTATTTTTGAATTAATTAGCATTATTATTGGATACCTCTTGGGGTTTAAACACAAGAGCTTTAATTATAGAGGTAGGCTTTGTGACAACTATAGAATTTTTAAATGTCTTTTCAATTCTTGTCCAATGTTTTCCTATACTGTGCAAGTAAGTGTTGGTGTAATTATTTTGACACATAATATTTTTTAAATCTTTAAGAGTGATTTCTTCACTTTCAACTTTTAACTTTTAATGATGACGTTATGACAATTGTTTGCTTGTAAGGGATCTTTATTTCATATAATGGTAAGTATTCAAGCTTAACATCTCCTCCTATATTGGTTTCCTACTTCTTTACTCTACTTTAGGTGTTTTTATCTTTTTTGAAAAAAAAATCTTTGTTTCTCTCCTTACAATAAGACTCAAATCATGCAAAGAAAAATATATGAATTTTATAAAGATTAAACCACCTGTAATAAATTTTCTAGATCTCTGTCTTTTGTTTCGAAAAATTTTCAAAAAACCAAGTTCTCTTTTTCTTATGTTTCGACGAGTAAAAATATTTATGCAAGTAATCTTTATTAATTTCAAATACTCTCTCTAAAGTGTATAATTCATTATTTGTATTTTCAATAACCGAGGAATAGCTTGAGAAAGGAGGAATACCTTTGGTTGTCTTTACCTAGTGGGTCCTATATACAATTTGTGGTGTGTTCTTACTATAATCTACACTTTGGAAGCTTTCTGAAGGTTAGACGTGAAATATCTCTTTGGGATTTATATCACAGAAGGGATTGTAAAGACTCAACTTAAATCTATGGTCGAGATTGAGACACTATTATCTATTCTCTGAATCACATAATGTCTATCAAAGGACAATTTGACTTTATTATCATGGAATTGTTTACCTCTCATATTTAAGTGCTTGGGTTCAAAGGATTGGATGGAGTAGGTTCTACTGCATCTTCAAGGATCCATTCATTGGGAAGATTTTTGTCTTTTCATTTTATAGTTTTGGGAACTACTATAGTGAATTTTGACATATATGTTTGTAAATAGAGAGTTTCTCCTTTTTGGCTCTTTGGAATTAAAACATTACTAGAAAAGACAGTAACTATGGCTTTATAGTGAATTTTGTAAATAATAGTTATAGGGATTGACTTTCCACTCATCTTGTAATTATTTGTTTTTATTTTCAAAACTAAGGAATCCGTAACATTTTTATCCTTAAATTATAGTAACATTCTATAGTGCTTGGATCTTTACACAAACTACACTTTATGGCACTTGCAAAATTAAGGAATTCATGACATTTATGACACTCAAGAAGGAATATTGGAAGTCATAAAGCCCAGCATCTCTAAGACATACCAATATGGACGTGTTTAGATCTTCTTAGTGAGTAGCTTGATATCTACTTGGATTAATCCTATGTAAATGTAGTTATAGGCTTTTTCTTTATACTTCTTTATACTTTGTAGGGATAACAAATGGATGATTTCAAAAGGCTTAGCTACAGGAATGTCCCTCTCTTAAGTATTTATAGTATAATCAAACTTTTGAAATAATTTAAACTTTGACTGTTGATTCTTGATCTTTCTGAACTTTAAGAATCTCCCAATTGTTTATATATCTTTCGAAGTTCTCTATAATTATCTTCTCGCTATTTACTATCTTAATGTTGTCAACACTCAGACTAGATCTAGATGTAATATACACAGACTTGAATCTCATGAAAAAATTCATTTCTCAAGATACTTTTGTCTCACTCTGGTTATGAATGAGCTAAATCTACGAACTCATGGCCTCTCATGAGTCTTATTGCTGGGACCACTCACTCTTAGTAAGTTAGATCAACTAAATACGTTAACAAACAGACGACTAACACTTCATCCTTACCCTCTTTAGGAAACTTCTTGGCTCTGATACCAAAAGAGGGAGGCAACAGGCAAGGATGTGTAAACAGGTCAAAGGGAACTGGGTAGAGGAAGACTTTAGAGAAAATCTTTTCAACAATAGGGATGGATTCACTATAGTTCATACGAGAGCGAGTTAATCGACATATTCAAAATTTAAATATTTCTTTAAGTTAAGGATTTGGCTCTAAGAGTTTCTCACAAGTTTAAGCTTGATCAAGAGGACAAATACTTAAAAAAGAAAAGAAAACTAATTTTAATTACTAAGGACATCATAAGATTTCTAATGTATCTTTATAGCCTTTTAGAGATTATTTTGCAAAGTGTATCTTTAGGTTTTTTTTAATTTTTCGTGAATATAATTTATTTCCACTAATGGTAAACTAAAGTTTAAAAGTTTTTCAACAAAAATATCAACCTGTCGATTACGAAGAACTCTTTCTTATGCCTCTGCTATTTGCCTCAAAGTTCTTTATTCCATAGGTCTACACATGGTGGTAATATCAAAGTCTCAGTACTTATTTGACAATTCAAAATTAAGTAATGGGATAAATTCTCAAAATTACATTTAACCTCTGTAGAAACAGTCGAAGAGTGGTTAAAAAAATCACTCTTCTCCACTAAAGATCGTCAATATCGATCAAGTGGTATTTTTGTAGTAAAAATCCAAAAAAATGCCATGTTTACTGTTATCAAAACCAAAGAAGAATATTTCACATTAATGTATAATAATAATTGGTAAAGTTGCAATCTAACTTAACCTCTTAAACAAACGACGATGAAGTTTAATTGGTTCAAGAAAACAAAGATGATTATTTTGATATCGATCTATTAATAGACATCCGAAGGCCTTACATGGGTAAATGGACACGTAAAAGGCTCATTCTATTGCTAAAGATTTATCATTATGCATTAATTACTATTGTAAGCTCAATGCATGTAAACCCATAAAAAATGAAAAGTTAAACAAAAAAGTCAAAAGTTAGAAACAAGATAAAAAGAGAAAGGCTTTACATTATAAAACTATAGAGCTCCACTCACATCTAAAACCCTCTATCTTAGACTAAAGACTTGACAAAAACATAAAGCCACCATTCCTCAATTACAAAAATGCCAACCTTTTTTTCTATAAATACATATCACTTCCTCATTCTTTAATATACTTCTCATACTTTTACAATCTTTTTCCTTGTCTCTCAATCACTCTCTAGTCACAAAACCATCCTCAAAATCCTTCCTTGTTTCTTCTCCCAGCCTCTCGAAACACCATTAGCCTCCTCCTTTTAAGGGTAAAGTGAACCTAAAACCATAAAGTCATAAACACTAAAGCTTTGCTTTATTGTCACCCTTAACCTTCTTAAACTAAAAGATTTATATCTTAAACCTCCAATCAAAGTCTTGGTTCATCTTAAAGCCTTAAACCAGACCCTAAAACCTTTCCAAAGCTAACCTTAACATCCCTTTGAAGATATGACATTTTGATAACCATATAGCTCAAAACCTTACATCTTTTTTCTACCATCAGTCTTTTCCCTCTTCCACCTAAAGATCTATGTCCAAAAGCTTATAATCCATGACCTTGATCTCCCTAAAACTATAACCTAGGTCCATAACCTTTCATAAAGTCAACTTAAAGACCCTCTTTTGATTATTTTATGTTTTGATACTAAAGTGTTCGTTTCTTCCACAAAACATTTCCTTAAAACACCTTTGTTGTATTATGGTTCTTTGATTAAGTAAAGTGAGTAGATCTTTCTTTTCTTTTTCCATTTTGGTATTTTACTATATTATTTGATATTTAAAGCTCATCAGATTAATTATACCACCTAGAGTTATTTACTTTATTTTTAGCTTATTTAACTAACTGATGGTCGGCCTTACTGCTTATGTTTAACTAATTGCTAACATTTACTTTTATGTTATTTACTTTCAATTTATTTAATTTTCTATATTTGGTATTTAATTTTATACTTTTTTATTTGATATTTGCTTCCATATTTGGTATTTTAGTATGTTTTTTTAGATCATTATTAAAGAAACATATGAAAAGGGTCGATAATAAAATTTGACTTTGCAAAACAATCTTTAAAAGACTACAAAGATGCATTAGAAATCATGTCCCATCCTTAGTGACTAAAATCAGTTTTCTTTCCTTTTTTAGGTATTTTTCCTTTAGTAAAGCTTAAGCTTATGAGAAAGTTCTTCGAGCTAAAGTGTCCTTTAGAGACATCTGTCTTAAAAGTCCTAATCCTTTACTTAAAAAAATATTTAAACTTTGAACCTATCAGTTGATTCGCTCTCGTATGAGTTATAGTGAATCCATCCATACTGTTGAAAAGATATTATCTAAAATCTTCCTCTACCTAGTTCCCTTCAACTTGTTTGTCCATCAATGCCCAATGGCCCCCATCTTTTGGTAAATTTGTGGTAAATCAGACTTCAACTTTTTTAGGCTTTCTTAATTCATGTCCTCATTTCATAAGCTTTTAAGCATTTTAAAGATTTGACACATTGAGTATGTCAGAGTTGTGTCGTCCCTTTTATAATGATGCTTTCTTGTTATGAAAATTGTTTCTTCGATAATTTTTAGGTAATATGCATGAGGCTTTAACAAATTAAATGGATTGTAATGCCAATATTTAGGTAAAATATTTTTAACAAATTATTTAGAATTATCATTATAAAATTCATTTTCAGTAGTCAAAAGATATTGAAAAGATTCTTTTTCAAAAATATAACTTTGATAAGGAACTTTAGAAAAATGAAAAACTTGAAAATTTTGAGCCTATTCAGATGGGTTTTGATTTTTTGTTTTGGTTTTTGGTTTTTCTAAACACAAAAACAAAAAAAACATTAATACAGTACAAAAACAAAAAAAAAGTACAAAAACTTAAAAAACACACAAAACTCAATACAAAAAACAAAAATTACAATAAAAAATCATAACCAAAAGCTGAATCAAATGACCCCTTTGTTACACTTTTTCAATTTCATTTTGTTTTAGAAAACATTGTAAAACTTATTTACCTTTAATAAAAATAATTTTCTTTTCAGAATTTTCAAATACTATTGTGGAAGAAGATTTTTTTTTCTTGTTTTTTGAGGTTTACCCCCTGAGTCCTTTAAGACTATTGCCAAATTTTGGGAATCTAATTGCTTTAATCATTATTCAAAGTCGATCATCTAAGATGAGGATGATCCCTCACCTGAGTTTTTAAATGGGAGATTTTGTTCTCCTTTTAGAATTTCTCTTCATGATTTTATCTTTTTTTACATAAAAGGATGTTTGAGGGTTTTTGAATTTTTTTGGGCTTGGTGACTTTAAACTTTGTTTTACTGGAGTGTGGCTTTAGTTATAGAGAGGGAGTAGAGTTTGCTTTGGGTCGTGAGATCATGATCTATAGAGTAAAAATCCTTTAGTTAAAAACTTTTCAAATCCAATGAAAACTTTTAAAAGAAAATGATATGACTAATATCATTAACTAACAAAAGAAGTTTTTATCAAAAATCTCTTTTTACATATGTAAATGTCAGTCTTGTAATTTATCTTCAATGATGAACTGTTTACTTTTTAAGAATTCACTTCTATGAAAGATATTCACGTTTTAATCTTCGAATATCATTGAGAAATAGGAAGATCAAAATCTTTCTCAAATTCTTCCCATGAGTAAAGAATCAAGCTACAAGTCTCGATCTATACAAAACGCACTGAGTTTTGACTTTCTTTCTCTTTCGGTTTCATTGGTAGTAGAAGTTTTTCATTGGTTCACTGAAGATGTTCTATAGGAATTATTCCATAAGAAAATCGTTATCAAATATTTTCTTGAGGTCATCTCATTTATTATAGTAAGAAATTCTTCTGGTATTTTGTCTTTATTTTTAATTCAAGGCTTTTTTTAACTTCCTCTTCTTCAAAATTTTTTTCGATTCCTTTAACATTTAAGAAGTATAAAAGACTCTTTATAGTCTCACCATCTTCTATTTGTTTTTGTTTTAGAAATTTTATTTTTATTTCTTATTTTATCAAATTGATTTGATGTTGAAGGCTTTCTATAGTGATATGCAACTCTTTAGCTTTTTTGGCCCTATCTAATATGTTTTTCAGGTTATAGGTAGACAGTATTAAGGGAAAATATTCTTTAGGGGGTTTCAAATGATTTTTGTAGCTTTTTCCAAATATTTTTTCTTTAACTGAAAGTCCTTAATTTGATTTATTACTTCTAACAGAAATTTTGATCTTTAAATAAAGCATCTACCTCTTAGAAATTTTCACTATTATAAAGTTCATCATCGATAGAACTATCTTCTCCTAATATAAAAGCTTTATCACCAAATTCTTCTTCTGTAGAACTTTCACTTTCTGATACAATTAAGGATTATATTTTCTCTAATATTTCTTCATTTAAATCTAAATTTTGTAACCACAATATTTTGAAATATGGCATTTATAATATGTTAAATCTTTATACTTTTCTAGAGTTTTCAAGTTCTTTTTCCTTCTAAAAGGATTTTTTATATACCCTACAGGTTTTCTATAACTTAGAGGTCGTTTTTTATAGCTTGATAGTCTTTTATTACTAGAAAATTGTTTATAATTTATGTTGCTACAGTCTTTACAAGCTTTAATTTTACCTCTATCGGTAGCCGTGGAGATATCGAACTGTTTACAGGACAACCCTATATTTTTTTCATTTTCATCATTTCTTCCCTTATTTGATTTTAAAACTTCATATCTTGATATAACTTTAATCTTTCTTTCTGAGTATAGTTAACGAGTTCTCTTTAGTAATCTATAGGCTTTAAAAATATCTAATTGTTTCTCTTTAGTAAGGTGGAAATACTATTAACCTTTAACTTATCTAGAAAGTCAACTATGAGTAAGTCTATTAAAGCATGATTTGATGTCTCTAATTAGGTTCTATAGACATTGGAGGCCATTTTTATCTGTTAAAGGACATCTAGGATACTATACTCAGACATTTCATTTATATTATACTTATATATCGAAGTGGCACTATACCTCATGGGCTATAAGACTTTAAAGTTTGGCATTTATATTTATATTGGGAGCTATGAGCTTACATGGTTGTGTCAATATTTCCAATGGAATTTATTTATCACAAAGGTAGATGAATCAGATATCTTAGATGGGTTAAACTATTTAAAATCTTCTATTACTACTTTCTTGTTTTACTAAGTTTAAGTTTTAAGTATTGGAATCCTAAGATGTATTGGATTTTACCCTAATTTAGGCTCTTATCTAAATAGATTCTCTTTATGGAGCTATGACTTAAGTTTGAGAGTTAGCAGTGTTACTTCATAGTATTTAAACATTAAAACTTTAATTATTGAAGTAGACTTTGTGATTAAAGTGGTGTTCTCAAGTGCTCTTTCAATCCTTATCAATTGTTTATTTATATTGTGCAGATAAGTGTTAGTGTGATTGTTGTGACACATAATATTATTTATATCTTTAAGAGTGGCATCTTCACTTTCAAATTTAACCTTTAAAAGTGACACTTGATAGTTATTTATTTGTTTGAAACATTTTTCTCACAGAATGGTGGGTGTTCAAATTCTACAGCTCCTTTTATAATGACTTCCCATTTCTTTACCCTATTATAGGTATTGAGTTCTTTAACGAGTCATTTTAACTAGATAAGCCTTTTTTTAGGAAAATCTATGTTTCTTTTCTCACAATAAGATTAAACTAAACAAAGAAAAATATGTAGACTTTATAACAATTGATCCACCTATCATACTCTTCTTAGATCTTTGTCTTTTGTTTTGAGGAGTTTTCAAAAAACTAAATTCTATTTTTCTTATTTTTTGAAAAATAAAAATCTTTATGCAAATATTCTTTATTAATCTTAAACTCTCTCTCTCTAAAATGTATAATTTATTATTTATATTTACAGTTGATTAGGGAATAATTTTAAGGACAGAAGGGCACTTTAGTCATCTTTACTTGTCGAGGCCTATACACAGTTTGTGGACCATTATTACTACAGTCTACACCTTGAAAGGTAGAGTTTGGAATATCAAATGTGGAGTACCTCTTCGAGATCTCTATTACAGAAGGAATTTTAGAGGCTTTACTTAGATTTATGATCGAGGTTAAGGCGTTATAATCCTTCATTTGACTTGTGGACTTTCTATTAAAGAATAATTTTACTTTAACATTATGAAATTACTTTGCCTCTCGAATTTAGGTGTTTGGCCTCAAAGGATTAGGCAGATTAGGTGTACTCAACCTTCAAGGATCCAATCATTGGGTAGATTAGCCTTCCCATTTTATAGTTTTATAAACAACTATATGGGACTTTGACAGATTTGTTTGTAAATAGAGTAATTCTCCCTTTTGGCTCTTTGGAGTTAAGGCTTTACTATAAAAGGCGGTGATTATGATTTTGTATTAAATTTTGTAAATAATTACTATAGAGATTGACTGACATTTATATTGTTATTCTATATCTTTATTTGTAATACTAATGAATCTAAGACATTATTATCCCTAAAGGAGATAGTCAAGTTTGGGAAACTTTCTATAGTGATTAAAACTTTACACAGGTTAGACTCTATGGCACTCAAGCAGGAATTTTGAAGGTTATAAAACTTAGCGTATCTCATATATATCAATATAGATGTGTTCAGGCCTTTTTTTAATAAGGAGCTTTATGCTTATTTAGACTAATCCTATGTAGATATAGTTATGCCTTTTCTTATACTTATTTAGGATTTTTGGGGATAACAGGTAGACAATTTCAAAAGTTTGGAAATAGGAATGTCCTTTTCTTTTGTCTCTATAGTTCTAACTTCTGAAATAATTTAAATTTTAATTGTTGGTGAACTTGATCTTGTCAAATTTTAAGAATCTCTTAGCTGTTGAGAGATCAATTCCCTATAATTATCTTCTTATTGTTCATAATCCTATGATTGTTTACGCGTGGATTAGAACTAGATGTGCTAGATACAAATTGAATCTTGCAAAGAAATCCATCTTTCTAGGTACTTTCATTGTCTCCCAATTATGAATGGGTTAAATTAATGAACACACAACCCCTCTTGGATCTTATTATTGGGATCATTCACTCTCGGTAAGCTGGATCAGTTAGGTACTTTAATCAACACAAAACTAGGCTCAATCCTTACCCTCTCTAAGAAACTTTTTGGCTCTAACACCAAAAATAGGCAGGCACGGAGCAAGCAAATAGGAAGAAGGAAGATGAAACTAATAAGAAAGAAATTTAAATATGATCTTTTCAATATTAAGAATGGACTCGCTAGAACTCTGAAGAGCGAGCTAACTTACAGACTTAAAACTTAGATATTTCTTTAAAATCTTAGATTATAATCATTAAGACAAGTACCTTTAAAGGATACTTTTCTTTAAGAGACACTTTAACTCTAAGAACTTTCTTATAAGTTTTAGTCTCTAAGGACAAAGTCTTTAGTCGTTAAGGATGGCATAGAATTTCTAACTATTTATTAAAGATTTTTAAATAATCTAAGAAATCTTTATATGCGTATTTTGCTTATCTATTTTCTTCTTCTATTAATTCTCTTTCTTCTTTAGATATGGAATGCCTTTTAAGCCTTTAATATCTTTAATAATTCTAAAATTTAATTTTTTAAAATTTTTTGATATTTTCATTACCCTCAATGTTTCTCTTTTTAAAAATAACGTTTGGTACATAATTGAATATCATCCTTTAGTCACCAAGGACAAGACAGAATTTCTAATTGGTTCTAATATTTCACAAAACTTTTTTAATGATTAATTAACCACATATTAAGATTTAATTCTATTGCTACGTCTTATTTTTCTTGTTCATCTAATATTATTCTGTTAGCTTAATAATCATGCAATAATAATAATAATACAAATCTTCATTTTTAACTTTAATAATTTCTTTATCTATTCTTGCCAATTATGTCTTTAATAAAGATCTTAAAAAACATACCAAATATGGAACCAAATATTAAATGAAAAGCATAAGATCATATACCAAATCTAGAAATTTAAATAACTTGAAAGTAAATGTTAAAAATTAGATTTTAGGCTATGTAACTTTATTATGATTAAAAATTAGATTTTAGGCTATATGACTTTATTATGACCATATCCTTAAAAAGAGAAGGGTTAGGGAGTTTTTATAAAGTTAGAGAAGGAAAAAGGAAGGTCATTTAAAAGAGTTTCATGGGTTGGAGAGTGTTGAGAGAAGTGTGAAGATGGAGGGAGAAAGAATGTTGTGATGATGGAGGAGAATTTACTTATTTATACAAAGAATGGTGGGGTTTTTTAAATAATTTTCAAGGGTTATATTTATGGGTTTTCATTGTTCTTTCTCTATAATGGGTCTTTCACATGGTGTGGTGTGTAGGATTCTTTTATCCAAATTCTTCTTTATAATGTAATGTGAGCTTCTCTTTTCAAATGATTCCTTTATTTTCTTTTTCTTTTTTAATTTTTAGGCATACATATGTCCATTTGGGCTTACAATAGTATCTAATACCTATTTGGCCTTATAATAGTAACAAAAACCAATTGTGGGCCTTTAAATACCTGTTAATAGATTAATTTCAAAACAGTCATCTTCATTTATTAATCCAATTGAATCTCTTCTTCATTGACTTAGAGGTTGAACTAGATCTTGACTTTAGCAATTATTTCATAATTGTAAAATATTCTTCTTCTTCTATTTTTACAATGATTAGTAGTACATTTGCTTTGAATTTTTACCATAAGAAGATTACATGTTTGGAGTTTACTTTCTTTACTGGAGAAAGGTAATTTTTTCTAAACACTTTTATACTGCTGCCATTGAGGCTCAGTTTGCTTTAGTAAATTTGTCCTAACACTTAATCTTAAATCTTTTGATAATTATTATGACCTTTATATCTCTGTGTTCTTTCTATTTGTATCCCTATATATGTACTTATAGAACAAAGAATTTTGATGAAAATAATAAAGGGATTGGGAATAGTTCTTCATAATATATTGGTTGATATTTTTCTTTAAAATTTTATACACTTCGTATACCATCAACAAAAATAAGTCTAGATTAGTTTCATACCACTTCTACCAGCTAGCAAACTAGAAAGGAAAAATTACACTTTACCTTATAAAAAAGAAAAAATAGCCATAAATGGCGGCTAGTATTGGTTTTTAGGATAGAAGTATTAAACTATATCTACTGATAGTCGTAATAGTTGAATGTTGGTTTGTGCTTTAAGTTTATGGTAAATCAAGCTTCAAACTTTTTAGACTTATGTAATTCCTTTCCCCGTTCTATAAGGTGGATGATCTTGAAGATTCGACATGTTAAGTACATCAGAGCCATGTCAACTTTTACGATATAATGATGCTTTACTGTTATAGAAATTGTTTCTTCCAAAATTCGCATGTAGTGTGCATGGGGCTTTATCAAATCAAATGAATTATAATGTCAATCCATTAGAGAAATATTTTGAGCAAATTGTTTAAGGTTAGCATTTTAAAAGCCATTTTTTGTAGTCAAAAGATATCGAAAAGATTCTTTTTCAAAATAAAAGCTTTGATAAGGGGCTTTGAAAAAATTTGTAACTTGAAAACTTTCTTGTCCTTTCTAAATCTTCGTTTGCTTTGGAAAACTTTGTAAAACTTTACCTTTATGAAAATTGGTGCTTTTAAAACACTTTTCTTTTTTAGATTTTCAAATACTATTGAGAAGGATGTCTTTTAATTTTGGGGAAAAACATTTAGGTCTATATAAAATGATTTTTTTTAGTTTTTCCATAAATCAATTGAGACAAAACCTCCTTTTTTTTCTTGGATCTTTAGATAAGTCTCTTAGAGCCATTGTTAGCTTTGGCTTTATGGTCGACTCTTGTAACTAGTCTTCTAAACATATCTTTTGAGATAAGGATGGTTTCACACCTAGGCCTTTTGGAGGTTTTAAAGGAAAGGAGAAGTCCCTTTCAAGGATTTTGCTCCACATCTTTAAGGTATGGGTAAGTAATGGACTATGTGGTGCTTTTGGACTTCATTTGTTTGGGTCTTTAGGCTTTGGTTGTGGACATGTGGACGAGGCTTTACATTTTGAGGTCATGATTTGGATTGTAAAAAGTCTCTTATTAAAAAGTAAAGAATATAGTTTGACTCTCCTTTAATAAATTCAATGTCAAAGTCGTATATATGTAAAATAACTTGGTCATTTGGCTAATTTTTTTTTTGAAGTTATATTTTGAACATCCCTTTATAGAACTTCTTTAATAGACTTGTAATTAATATGATGTAAAAATTCTTAATTTAACAAATCACTTTGAAACTCTATGATACATATACAACTATAAAAAAAAATCTCACAACGTTCTTTATAGATTAATGGAATTGACAAAACAACAGTAGATGAATATTACTGATGGAATTGACCTAACTGAAAATAACTTAATTATATATATATATCTCATAATTTGACTTGAATAGTAATGGATGCAATTACAATAATATTAAGAAAAAGTATATTAAATAATCTCTAAAAGATGTGTAATGATTTTTTTTTCATCAAATTAATTAAATTTTGTATAGTTATATTTGCTTAATTATTTTGTATGTATCTTAATCAAACTATGATATAAGACTTTAAAGTCTGGCATTTTCATACATAGGATAAGAGCCTCAAAGCCAACCATATAGTCATTATATACCATTATAGTAAGAAACTGAGTATTTCATTTTTCTGCAAAAGCTTTCCTATATTTTTCATTCTCAATTTCAAAGACAGGAATGAGACTAATATCAAAATAGTGAGGGATAATCTTTTCTAGGGTTTTTAGGTTTACCATGTTTAATCTTTGCAAAAGGCTCGATTACATTCCTACATGCTTTCTTAACACTTAGAATAAATAACATAATTGCCTAAAATCAAGGATGAGGAATTCAATCTAGTGATAAACAACATAATGACTCAACAAACAACTAAAGAGAAGTTTACAAAAATTTAAACAGATTTAAAGTGGAGTTTTTTATGCTTACGGGAACTAAAGAGAACTGAACACACGGAGAGAGAGAGAGAGAGGCGAGGTGAAGTTAGACACGTTGAGAGAAGATAACACAGTGGCGATGAGAGAAAAGAAGAATATGAATCCTATCAACTGATGTCAAAGCATGCATTAATTTGAGGCAAGGGAGAGCAAATTGGGAAATTAGGGCAACAAGGATGGGAAAATCAAAAAAAAGAGAAAAAAGTTATTTGAATCTCTTAGGTCGGGTTAGATCAAGTTGGTAATTAAAAGGTCAAGACATATTTGGGTTAAGATAGATATGTAGACATTCAAGTGGTAAAATATGTATATATGGATATCCATATGTCCTGTATCATTTTCTAAGTCAACAAAAAGTAACATTGTCTACCTTTTTTCTTGAATTAATTGAGTTTTAAAAAATTTGTCACTAAATTGAAAACTTTTAAAGGTTAAATATCAAAATAAAAAATCTCAAAAAGTTAGTTATTTGTAGATTTATTATCTTAATTTTTCCTCATAACTGATGGCTTCATCTTCCCCTCCTCGTTTCTGCCCTTTCATCTGCTTTGGTAAACCCTAATTGCTCCATAATTGCAACCTCAACTATTCCTCCTTCTTAACCATTCTCACCTCCACCTCCCCCTCATCTGTTGCTCTTCCCTTCTCAACCTCTTCCCTTCTCAGCCTCTTCCTTACCTATTTGTCTCTTTTTACCCCGTCATGTTTTTGTACCGCCCTTTTTGCCCTTTTTGGTAACTAACTTTTGAGAGCAAGTTTCTCTTTCCCTCTTTTTCCTTTTTCAGTTGTTCAGCTTTTGGAGATGGCTTCTTCTGTCTCCCCCCTCCCCCTCTTTGTCCTAGCTTCTTCGAGCTCAAACTCTAGAGGAAATACTCGCTTTGAGAAAGAGCAGGTAAAACCAGCTTTGGTTGAGATTGTTGTACTGTGTTCAGTGGATGTCCAAGTCCCTGCTGATGGAGCAACCAAATCTGTACCTAAAAAAATCGATCAAGCAGCCAAAGGGTTAGGTTTCTACTTCTGTGCTGTGTGCGGTGGATGTCCAGGTTCCTGTTGATAGAGCAACCAATTCTTACCTGAAAAGATCAATTAAACAACTAAAAAGTTAGGTTTCAAGCCGAAACCTACCTATTCTCAGGTGGTAGGAGAAGACCCTAACCTTCCTAATCTACAATATCTACCCCCGAAGGAACATAAAGCAGCGACTATGGTGATGCCCTCTATGGAAGTACTCCAACCGGGAGCTGCTACATGGGCAGACACTTTGGTTGGTTTCTTTATGGATAGAAGACCCCTTTATCAAGTGATGCAGAAATGGGCACACTCTACTTGGAGTAAGCACTATGTAAGGGAGGTTTTATTAAACTATCAAGACCTATTCTTATTTAGGTTCACCTTTAAATAGGCTGCCAATAAAGTGCTAGAGGAAGGACCTTGGCACATTCAAAACAAACATGTGTTTCTGCAGTAATGGAAACTAGATCTGCAGCTAGACGAGATGAAGACTAGACACATTTCCCTTTGGGTGAATCTTCACAATGTTCCATTGGAGTATTGATCCACTATTGGATTGAGTCACATAGCCAACTTTATAAGCACACCCCTATGTATGGACGAACACACAGACTCACTAAAAAGGATAGGGTATGTAAGATTATGTGTTGAAACCCAATTTAACTAAAAGCTACCTGATACCATTCCAATAGTAAGGTTGAAGGATGGGAAGGAAATGACTATTGATAAGGCTTTGATTAGCTACCATTAAAAGCTGATCTTACAATTAAGAGGAAAAAAGTGGAGGGCAACAGGAAAACAATTTAAGATTAGAGCTTATTAGGAGCTCATAGGGCTAGAAAAGGAGAGTCACATGTAGAAAAAGTGTGGAGAAGTGGTAGAGACCTCCAGATCCCATTAAAGTCCATAGGGCAAGCAAGGAATAGTGCAACTGGCAGTACTAAGGAGAGGAGTGCCACTAGCAGACAAGGGGTAGATAAACAACAAACTAAAACTCGAACTCAAAATGATCCTGAGAATAAGCAGAAGCAAGAGTTAAAGTGTGGGAAAGGTACAGTTGGTATACATGAAATGAGTAGGGTCGTACAAATGAACATGAGTGGAGTTTGGCAGCTAGTGCTAACAGGTCCCAAGCTGTTACCCCTATTCCTCAAAAGATGGTGGAGCTAGATTCCTCTGTATAGACGAACCAGGTTGACAGTGACTTAGTAGGGGATAAGGTGAGTCAGTTAGGTGTGTTCAAGGAGAAGTGCCCAAACGAAGAACAGGTCAAAAGGCAAAGGCTACGAGGAGCTTTTTTTCCAATCCTATCTGTGTTTTTTATTATTTTTTTATGTCAGTTTTAGCTTGGAATGTTAGACAGTTGAATAATAAACACAAGCAACAAGCTGCGATGGATTTTGTTCAGACTGTGCAGTCTAGTATAGTTGGTCTGCTGGAGACCAAAATAGAGATTCCAACTTTAATCCTTGGTTCATCAATCAACATTGAAATGTTATCACCAACCATGATTGTCACGTTAATGGGAGGATTTTAGGTACCTACAATCTTGATGTTTTGGATGTTTTAAGCTACCTTAAGATTGATCAACTTATTCACATTAATGTCAAATTAAAGGACAAACAGAAGGAAGTGAGGTTTACTTTTGCCTATGTGTTGAACCTAGCTTTTTAATAGAGGCCACTATGGATGAAACTAGCTGAGATCAATCTCTCCATGTCAACCTCTTGGCTGATCATTGGTGATTTTAATGCCACTTTATATATTAATGAATCAGAGGGGACTATGATGTCTAAACTGTCATGTAAGGAGATTAAGGAGTGTGTGTCTGAACTTGGAATTACAGATTTAAAGATGGAGGGGGCCTTGTTAACATGGAGCAATAAGCAATTTGACTTACAGCTGCTAAAGAAGAAACTAAATAGAGCAATAGTGAATATGCAATGGCTTAATGACTTCCCTATGAGTAGAGCACGTTTTAGCTAGTCTCTACTGTCAAATCATTTTCCGATAAAGGTTATTGATCTTATTGGATCCCCTCTTAAAAGGCATCAGTTAAAATTTAATAACCACCTTACTAGGGTAAGTGGGTTTCATGAGGCTGCGAGGAAGGGTCTGGAAATGGAGGTGTAAGGGCATATGAAATGTATATACAGCATGAAATTAAAGGCAATTAAGGGTGAACTAAAGACCCTAAACCACGAACATAGTCAAAGTAACAAGGGCAATATCCCTGCAGTTATAACGGCCTTATAAGAGATTTAAAATTGGCTAAACAGGGACCCAAGAAATGCCTTATTAAGGCAGAGGGAGAGGGAGGCTATGGCCAATTATACATTTGCCTTAGATGCTCACCATACCAGGATAAAATGGAGGTCCCAAATCCAATGACTACAGGAAGGAGATAATAACTCAACCTTTTTTCATAGATCTATTCTGCCTAGGCGTAATAATAATAGAATTCTTGTCCTGACTGTAAGGTCCCAACATATACCTTAGAAGTATTATAGCATGTTTAAGGTACATTAAGAAGTGAACATAACAAATGAATTAACATAATGGTATTTAATGTAAAATATTTGGATAAATGGGTAATCTGTTCATTTCGGCATGACCTTGGTAATTTGACCATATCTTGGTATATATACTTCCAAATTTTATAATTATAATTGAGAATTAATCTAGAGAATAATTCTAAAATTTTCATGAAGGAATCAAAATTTTATTATGCCTCTAAAGTCTTTGAATTCTGGCTTGAAGTTAAGTTATGGCTACTGTCCCTGTTTTTGAATAACCTATTGCGTTTTGGTTATAATCTCTGAAATAATTAACCAAATTGAATGAAATTTATGATATTAGAAAATTAAGACATAGGGAAATGAAATTAATTGATAAGATTGCAGGCTAACGTGGGAAGTAAAGGAAGAAGAAGTATCAATATGCACTTTTTAAAAAAGTTAACATGTAGACCAATTAAATTAAGGTATGTGTGGACCAATTGGATTAAGGCATGTGTGACCAATAATAACAAAGCATATGTGTGGGTCTTGAAAGTTCTGGAATGGGGATATAGAGAGGGGGTGTACTACATTCTAAGTTCAGATTTTCTCCTCTCCATTTCACCTTCTTCATCCCATCATTTTTTCAAGTAAGAATAGGTGGGAATCAAGTTAGCGAGTCAAGCAAAGAAAAAAGAGAAAGGGAAAGAAAAGCAATCGAAGATCTACTTTGTCAAATTTTCGGTTTGGAACTTCACTTAGTTTATGTGGAATAGTTATTGGGATATTGCTTTGTTGTTAGTTTTATGTTATCTTTGATAAAATTGGCTGAATATGACAAGAGAGTATGGTGTATTGTGTAGTTGAATTCTATCCAAGGTTTGTTTGAGTCAGTAACATTGTTTGAATTATAACTAAGCCTAAAGACCCGCAAATTGTGTGATTTAAGTTGAATATAAAACCTAAGACATATAGGTAAATATTTCTAAAATAAACTTTACTTTAATTCTATCTCTATGACATTGGAAATTAAGTAAAAACATGTGACCTGATGTTGCCCCTATTTTGGAGCAATTTGTGATAGTTTGCTTATATCTCATAATTTAGAACTTTAAATGATCTAATTGTTGATGCTATAGAAACTAATATAAAGGGAAAATGTCTAGAAGACCTTGAAACTCAATTTTGACTTTTTCTATATGCATATTAAGGAACAATTAGTGGTATGAATAGAAAGAGAATCTGTCACGATCGTGGCGTTGTTTTTGTTTCTGATTTATGTTTTTACTGACTCTTATCCCAATCTTTTTGAATGTGTATGAGACCTTTCAAACACTTATAAATAAATTCAGTAGGACTTATCATGTGTGAATTGGGTGATTGAATAATGAAATTTAAGATTGAGCATAATGCACTGCAAACGTATATTCATTTTATAACCTGAAATATATTTCATATGATTTGTTGATATATGAATTGTAAAATTTGTAAATGGTTAAAGGAAATATTATAGTGCCTGCTCTATTGTCTTGGTTGTGGATAGATAGGCATGCTTATAAGGTTATAGTGTAGCTGCTACAATTTGACACCACCGTTGTCTACAGTTCGATACCTTCGGGTATTCACAGTTTGATACCTTATGGTATCCACAGTTTAATACCTTCGAGTATCCACATTTTGATATCTTCAGATATCCAAAGCATTTGTTATCCATACCTATAGAAAATTTGCAAGCCTAACACAGAAAACAAAGTAAAGAGATATAAATAAGAAATATAGTATGATAATATAAATAATCGGTATATGAATGGGCATTTACATTTGTATTGATTGAATATCAATGTTCGAGTCTTGAAAGTGAATTTATGGTATATGAAACAAAAATATATTGAAGTATGTTTACATTATCTATGTGATTAATTATGTCATTTTTATTTATATTTGTGCGATATTCATGAATGTATATACTTGACGGATGACTGTTATGAGTGGTCATCTAAACTAAGTGTTTCCCAATTAAGCTTTTAAGCTTAATATGGGTGTTAATCCATTTAGGTCTAAGTCATAGGAGTGAGGGACAGGGAACATCTGAAAGGATCAAGACCAACAGTTAGAATAAAAAAGTACTTTTGGAATGCATTTTTTTTAGCTACATATAATTTTACATGTAATGGTTAAATGAAATTGTATGTGTTTCTTTTGGGTTATCATGTAAATGAAATATATATATATAGGGTGTGTGACACTGACGGATAACACTGGCAATTGGTATAGCAGTCAACAGGAGCTGAAAGATCATGCAGTAAATTTCTTTTGAAGTCTACTTGGAACCTAAGTGAGAACCTCAATTAATGAGGAGGCAACCCATGAGGTGGTACCTAAACTAATAACTACTGATGAAGCAAAAGATCTTACTAGACTTGTTAGCAGAAGTGACGTGGAGACTGCACTAAAGAGTTTGCATCCTAACAAAGTCCCAGGTCTGGATGGGTTTAATGGGCTGTTTTTTACCCATAGTTGGCAGGATGATGGGAATTATGTAATAACAATTGTGCAGGAGTTTTTCCACACAGGTAAGCTCATAAAGGAATTTAATAAAACCTATTTGTGCTTAATCCCTAAGAACTTGAATCCATCTATTGTATTGGAGTTTAGATCTATATGTTGTTGCAATATCATTTATAAAATCATTTTGAAGATAATCGTTTTCAGACTGAAGAAAGTTCTGAAGAATCTAATAGACCTTTCACAATCTACGTTCATAGAGGGCAGGTATATAGGGAACAATGTGATCCTTACTCAAGAATTATTTAAACACTATTCTAGTAAGAATGGCCCAAGATCCTGTGCAATGAAACTTGATATTCACAAAGCCTATAGTTCAGTGGATTAGGGCTTTGTTATCATAATGTTGAGATCTTTTGGTTTTCCTGAGAAATTTATAGGATGGGTGGAACAATGTATCCAAACAACTAGCTTCAGTGTATTGGTGAATGGAGACCCAACTGCTTTCTTCCAGGGAGGGCAAGGATTAGGATAAGGGGATCCTCTTTCCCCTTACCTCTTTACCTTGTGTATGGAGGCACTGCATAGATTAATTGTGTATAGGATTCAATCCCACCATCATTTTGTGTATCATCCAAAATGAAAGCAACTAAAGATGACTTCACTATTCTTTGCAAATGAAATTTTGTTATTTAGTAAAGCTGATCTTCCCTTAATTAGCCTAATCAAGGTTGTTTTGGATGAGTTTTCAAGGTGGTATGGGCTTGCGGTGAGCCGTCAAAAGAGTTGTGTTTATATTTTAAACAGTGCTACTATTTTAACTGAAAGTATTTCCAATTTACTAGAAATACGAGTGGCCTAACTTCCGTTTGTCGATCCAGCAGTCCCTATTACAGCTGGTAAACCCTCAACCAGATGTTGTATGCCCCTTGTGGAACATATACAGAGGAGAATGACTCATGGTGCAATAAGAAACTATCTTATGTAGGAAGAGTGCAGCTAGTTATAGTTTTCCTCACAAGCATGAAGGCTTATTGGATAAATTCTATAGCCCTTCCTAAGGCAATAACTAAATGTGTGGATCGCATGTTAAGGAACTTCCTATGGTTAGGGCAAGGACAATAAAAAAACATAGCAAAAAGTAAAATGGAAAGAGGTTTAATGCCCAAAGTCAACTGGCGGGTTGGGAATTAGTTCGTGCAGTTTAGTTGCAAAGGAAGGTGTTGCAAGAAGGATTTAGAGAATTTGTACTGATAGGGATGCCTTATAGGTAAAATGGGTTCATTCGTATTTTTTAAGGGACAACAGTATTTAGGAAATGAAACCACAACTGAATGTGTCATGTACAATGTTGTAGGTGCTGAAACTCCGGGAGAAGGTACAACCAGTAATCACATAGAAGATAGGTAATGGAGAAAGGACTCTTTTTTAGGTTAATAATTGGACTATAGTTAGTCCATTGGAAGACCTATCACTAAATAGGAGGTATGGTCGATGCCTCCTTAGGAATGCACGAGTTCAGGAGGTGGTAAGTGGCAAATCGTAGATCACTAAGTCGAGGAGAGTCATTTGGCTGGAGTGGTATCTCCCACCTTATTCTCCAGACCAAGAGCAGGAGGATCAGGTAGTCTAGTTAGGGATAGGGGATGGGAACCTTAATAATAAATCCTATAGAGGTATTTTTAAGAACATGACTAGTAAGGTCCCTTAGTATAAACTGGTCTAATTCAAGGAGCAGCTACCTAGGGTATCCTTTATCACTTGGCTAGCGATCAAGGGGGTCTAAACACTCTTGACAAGGTAGGAAGATTCATAAACCTAAGTCCCAACGATAGGGTTTATAATGGGGCAATGGAGACACTAGATCATTTATTCTTTGAGTGTAGGTATGATCAGCCACTTTAGGCAAGGATCCTTTAGATGTGTAATCTACGATGTAATCTAACTGGATAGGGTAAAATCATATAGTGGGTGGCTGATAATTCTGTTGTAAAGAACAGTGAGGACTATAAACTATTCAAGATTGCCTTTGGTTGCTACATCTACTCAGTCTAAAGGGAGCGAAACAATGTTATTTTCAAAGGTGAGAGGCAGCATGTACAGAATTTCTGTAGCCATACTCTCTAGTGGATTAGAGAAATAATAGTAGCTCACATTGATGCAGTTAATCTTTTCGGCTCACTTCTGTATACTTGGAACCTATAGAGGGTTTGTTAGTCATTTGAATGTAGAAAGGGGAAGTTGTTTTCATCCCACAATAGGGTCAGCTCCTAAGATATGTAAAGGTTCTTATGTGGGAAGCTAAGTTAGAAGGCGTACCTAGAGGATGAACAAGAGCCTGAATGAACTATGATTTGCAGGGAAGGAGTGTCGACAGAAAGCGGTGGAATCATAGAGTTGGGAAAAATAGGAGCCAAGTGTTAAGAAAAGGGTAATCAAGATTCTTCCCTCTGGGATCCAGGGCCATACTCATTATTATAATTGGAGAAGGACCTTACCGAGCCAGCGAGGCACCTTCAGAAACTAAAGTAGGATTAGCCATGTGCTTGGGATGTGGAAAGTTGATGAATTGGCAAACAGGATGGAGCATGTGCAGATCGTCAAAGATAGAAGACCAGAGGGGTTCTCGAGGATGTTAGGACAGCAAGGGACTTAGAGATTAGGGTGGAAATCATCACTAAAAACAATCAAGTCAGCATCGGGAGCCAACATGGTACATGGTGTGGAGTGCATGGAAGATTGACTCATAATGTATGGGAGGTTGCACCTAACTCTCTGGCAACAGCTACGATGCTCTCTTTCTAGGTGCGGGTCTGTGACCTCATTCTAGTGGTGAGAAGGATGAGATTATCCTAATTCGGTAAAGCATGGTTAAGCTGATGAACATAAAGTTTGGCTTCGCGTTTCTTGCCCTTTTTGAGTGTACGTGGGTGGTGTAGATTTAAGACTCGTGGGTTGGCCCGTTCTCTTAAACTCTCATGCTATCTTTTCTCTTCTGATAAATTTTAATCTAATTTTTAAAAAACATTTCCTCATAACATTTATAAATAGTATAACTCGTCTCCTAATATTAATCACTAAACATTTATAAAAAGATAAAAAAAGTCTCTTAATACTAATTTTTTTGTCATTTAGTTGATCAACCATTAAATCTACATTGTTAAGTCTTTATTGATATTTATCATGTCATGTCTAATGAAATGTCAATATTAAGGATAATTTATATGATTTGGTAATTATTATGAGACAAATTACACTATTTATTTTTTAAAATACAAATAAAAATTTTTACATGAAGAAAAAATATACTTTTTTCCTTTTATAAGAAATATTTTTTTATTGTACTGCCTGGAAAAGACCATCAATGTAGAGATTAGAATGTGTTGGTGCGATAGGTATCAAACACGTGTCCTTATCTTTTTATTTTTTGTTTGTTGGCTCTAATAATTTCCATTTAAATGTACATCTATATCCAATTTTGATCATTAATATATATCTAATTTTTTTTAAAAAATATTGTTTCAAAAAATATAAGAAGGTATTCTTTTCAATTCAAAGTATGCTTTTTTTCTCATAATTGTTGTATATGGATTTTCCCAAAGGGACCCTGGGGAGAACTTGAATCAAATCAAGTGAGCATCTATATATAATCTAATGATATCATATCTCATTCCAAAACCTTAATAAAATATGTTCTAGGCCTTCTATTGTATAAAACTCATTTCAACAATCTGTCCCTTTCCGATGTAGGATAATTCACTTATGACTTTTCACAACGATCTCCCATTCACTAGTGCATTCACCTCCCACATCACTCTCCCTGAATTTACAATCTATGCCAAGTTATTAGATTCCTAGTGGGAGCGCGATATCAATCCAAATTTTTTTGACTTCGCCCCAGCCCAACCAACCTAGACTTTGATACCATTTGTTGTGTGTGGATTTTCGCAAAGGGCCTTTGTAAAGAACTTGAACCAAATCACATGAGCATCCATTTACAACCCAAGAACATCATATGTCAATCTAAAACCTTAAGGCAATGAGTTATCATCTTTCTATTGTATGATAACTCATTTCAACAATTTGTCCCTTTCCGATGTGAGATAATTCACTTGTAACTTTTTACAATAATAATAACTGAAAAAGTTTCGGGACCAAATAATAATTCCACAAAAATTTTTCCAATGTTTCCTTTAAAATTTATTTCTTATTTAATTTATGATACAACTAATAACCTTTTATCTATTCGTTATAAATATCTACTCCAGAAGCTTCTTAGTCATTACCTGCTCTGATACAATATGGAGCATGCCCTTACTATTATTTTCTTGTGTGTTTCAACAGATTTATCAGGCAAGTTGTCTTTGCTTGAACCTTGAGTAGCTTTGCATTTAGTAGATTTTAGCTTTCTTGATCGTAAACAATAGATTATGATTGTAAGCTCTTTGATTTTGGTCTAAGTTATTGATTTTAAGATTAGCAGCTTGGTTAAATTTTATTTCAAGTATCGATGTTTATTTCAAGAATCAAAGGAAGTGAGGTGCAATAGTTTCCTAGTATAAGAAAGGAAATTAATGACTAGAGTCAGAGAGTCAAAGTTGAAAATAAGATTAGTGGCTTCTTTCTCTCGTTCAAATTTTACTTTCCTATCTAGTTATTCTAGGTTAGGGATATATGCGCAATAGATCCTCAAAGAACGTTAATAGACATCTTTCTATATTGTATATTTGACGTATTTCACTTAATTTCTTTTGTTTAGATTAGGTAACAGTACAGGAAGAGAGGATTCAAATTTTTAAATTTATTTTTGACTAATTTTTATTTCTTTATTAATTTTTAATTATAAATTTTAAGAAAATAATTTTTATTTTTAAGAAAAATAGAAACACAAAAATAAAATTTTCACTAAAAAAATAAAAATAACATCAAGAAATTCTTTAATAAATAAAAACCTACCTAGCAGTTTTAATACTACACCTTGAACCAGCTCCCTTGTATAATGATTATGATCGTAGTTCAAATAGGCAATAGAAATGATCTGATTTATAGTCATGATGAAATAATGCCAAGAAAATAAGTAAAATTTGAAGAAGGTCCTACAAGCATTGCGCTAAATTTAGAATCTAATGATATTCAGATTGTATTGATGGGTGACCGTTTGATACAAGAAGAAAGTTCCGCCTAAACAATCCCCACTGGTGTTTTACCATGATAAGCTGTGCTAAAGCTTCCGGTGAAAGAAGGCAATAAGTTAGGAACAAGACGCATCCATCAGACGACAAGACCACCTCCACAATATTGAGCTCCTTATCAACTTTTTCTCTGTTGGAAGTGTTCACAAGTTATTTGTCTGTCGTCTACCATATGGTAACGATATCTAATGCAGTAGGCACCAGTTGCAGATCAAACATAGGCAAGGGAGATTTCAAACTACTGAAGATTGCGTGTCAACTTCGGCACGTCCCGTCGAAGCCTACCAACCCGCCGAAATTGTTCATTTTGGGCCTATGGGCCTATTTAAGAACATCTAAATTTATTTTCAGCAAAAGGTTAACGATGCTAATACTTATAATAAAATTTAAACTTATAATAAAATTTAAGGGTTTATTTGGTATAATTTATGTTTACAGTTTTGATTTTTAGCACAAAAATTAAAAAAGATAATATATTAATACCGTATAAAAATTGAGGATAAAACATAAAAATTAATACAAATATATCAAAATTATAATTAAAAATCACAACTTACAAAAATACCAAAAATACCAAACGACTCTTAAATTTAAAAAATATTTAAAATAAATCTTAATGTTTTAATAACATTAAAAAAGTTTTGACCTCTAAAATATTTTAGAGTTTTTGGAGTATTATTTTTAACATTAAAAATTTTAAATTATTATGGTTTTTATATTTAAAATATTAGAATTTGATATAAATGCTAATTTTTAATTTATTTTTATATGAAATTTAATTTTGATGATGATTAAGAATTTAAAATATTAATTTAAAAATTATGACATTCAATTCAACTCATAATAAAATTTTATCTATCTTCTCTTTTGGGAATAAATGTAGATTTACATGTTACAATAAATCAGGGATTTTGAAAAGGGAAGGAACCAAGAAATGAGATTTGAAATGGCAAAGAAAGTGACTGGAGGAGGAATAAACCGTGGCATGTGCGCAAAACATGGACCAATTTTAAGCCTTCGAATAACCAGGACCCGTAAGAAAGATTGCCTCTTGTGGCAAAAATTAAAAATAAAATAAAACGTACCAAATTCTAATTCCAATCTCTGGTTCTCTCTCTCTTCCCTTCCTCCAATTAAAATAAAAGCCCCGTAGCCATGTCGTCCATTTTATATTCCATTTCAAGTCCCTCCTCCTCTGCATTTTTGGATCTCTCTTTCGCTTCCATTTCCTCTGCCAAGTCTAATCATTGCACAACTGCTTCAACAAAACGCTGCGTTTCTATCCGTTCCTTTTCATCCTCCTCCTGCTCCTCCTCTTTCTCAGGTACTATCTGTTGCCAATCTTATTGTCAGATCGGGTTTAATCATGATACTTCAATAGGCTTGCTTTTAACTGTGTTTGTACGGGTTTTTGTGATTGATTACAAATGCTGTTTCGGGAATCTGTGTGTAGAAATGGACGCATCTGCTGGGCCGAGTCTCTATCCATTGCATCGTACCAAGACCCTCCACCTTGTTCGTCTTGTTTTATTTCAATTTCCATTTTTTCTTCTTTTCTTTTTTTTTTGTTTTTTTGTTTTTTGCCCTGTCCGCCTGTGTATGTGTGTGTTTAGGAAGCGGAAGTAAAAGATTACTGATATGCGTAGGTGAGGCACGCACAGGGGATTCACAATGTGGAAGGAGAAAAGGATTTCAGTTCATACTTATCTGAAGAACTCTTTGATGCGCACCTTACTCCTCTCGGCTGGCAACAGGTATTTTATTGATTCAGTTTATTTCAACTTTGATGAGTATGAAATGGACAAGTTCCTTTTTTTTTTGCCGCTATGTGTTTCAATTCTGCTTGTACAATTGAGCCAAGTTATTGTGAAATCATGGCAGGTTGATAATTTGCGGAAGCATGTTCGGGAATGTGGACTTGATAAAAAGATTGAGTTGGTGATTGTTTCCCCTTTGTTAAGGTATGGGAGCTGTTGTTACGTTTTTCCTTTTTCCTTTTTTTTGGGGGGGTGAAACGGTAGATCTTTTGGAGTTTTGATTTGCGGGCAGAAATTTTGTTTATAGATGATTGAAACAAGTTTTTTCACTTAACCTTTTTCTTTCCAATAATTTATAGGACCATCCAGACAGCTGTTGGAACCTTTGGAGGTGCAGGATACTCGGATGGCATAAATGCCACACCATTGATGGTGGCAAATGCAGGGAAAAGTAACCGCCCTGCAATTTCAAGTTTAAATTGCCCTCCATTTATAGCAGTTGAGCTTTGTCGAGAACATTTGGTACGCACTTAAGAAATCTATTTGCCTGTTGTTTCATTCTTGATGAGAAAAGTTGCCATAGCCTCATCTTTTTTTTTTTTTCCCCCACTTTGATGTGGGCTTGAAGCTGTGTTTACCTTTGGCTTGTTATTTTTTCCAATTTCTCAAACTGCAGGGAGTTCATCCATGTGACAGGAGAAGAAGTATCAGCGAATATCAGCCTCTTTTTCCTGCAATAGATTTTTCACTGGCAAGTACATCAGAAGAGTTTTTTTTTTTTTTTCTAATTCCATGAAGCATCTAGACATCATCACTTCTTCTATGATATCCTCGGTTTCTAGTTCCAAACGTTACTCAGGTTGATTGGAAGTAGTATATTTTGATTTCTTGCACAGATTGAAAATGATAAGGACATTTTATGGAAACCTGATGAGAGAGAGCTGAATGAAGAAGTTGCAGCCAGGGGACTGAAGTTCTTCAAATGGTACGTTCTTTTCTGTTCTTTTTCTCTATGTTTGTCATCAACCTGAGAATAGTTACCTACATGTGTCATCTTTCAAATGAGTTCAGTGTTAGTTGTGACGTCTTTCAAAAGTTACCTATATGTGTCGCATTCGAATGGAAGGTGCTGCTTTTGGTCTTCCTTCTAATAATAGCCTAAGTGTTGGATTTTGTGCTTATATATATATATATATATATTATATATGAAGTACTTGTTTATGTGCCGTCTGCTGTAAAGGCTGGCCCGCCGCCCAGCTGTGTTTGTAAAGGCCATTATTACTTTACATGATTGGTCATACTTAATTTTGATGACCTATTATGATTTTTTTGGTATAGGTTGTGGACTCGGAAAGAGAAAGAGATTGCTGTTGTTAGCCATAGTGGATTCTTGTATCATGCGTTGAGTCATTTTGGAAATGATTGTCATCAATCAGTGAAGAGTGAAATATGCACACAGTAAGTGACTGTTCGTATATCTCAATTCACTATGTAAGCGCTTGTTATCATGTGTATAAGATAATGTATGATAAAAAAAACTTTTGAGAGGTCTCCAATATGAAACCTAAGCCCTTTCTCCTAATGTCTTTTCACAATTTATGAAAAATGGTTCCATTCATGAGAAGAGCCAGCTTCAGATTGTGGAATACATTAGATATACCTTTCATTAACCTCGCGCTCTTAACCACAGGGATCTATTGCCGTTATACTAGTAAGGGTTGGTTCTTAAGAATCTTTTATATTCATTCATTTGTTATTATGTAGATAGATAAAACTTAGAAGGCAAGAATTAATAAACCAATACTCCATACCTTCAAGAGGGTGGAACTTATTTGTGTGAGATAATGTTGTAGTGTTGTAGCTGAGACAACAGATGATTTGGTGTTCTGTAGAAAGAAAGATGTGGAGTGATCAATCTGATATATGAAAGATTTTTATTTGTGAATTATTTGTCACTTATCCCTCATTATACTAATTGAACACGTGTTAATACAGCTTTGCAAACTGTGAGCTTCGTTCGATGGTCCTTGTTGATAGAGAGTACGTCTTTGAGAAAACTGTACTTTTTTAAGCTTACCAAAAGCACTCAAATAATTTTTATTTAACTTCTGCAGAAGAGTTTATGATTTGTTTTTTCTTTTCTCTTTGCAGTATGATAGGATTTGATCCAGCATCTACTAACTATCCTGGAAAGATTCCTGAAGGGCTTGATCTCCCAAGTGATGTTGCAGAGGAGAAGCATCAATAAAAAACAGAGGCTTAAAGTAATTATCTGACCAGTATGCATCAGGATCAGTGTTCATTATTTCCATTAAGTGTTTCTTTAGAACTCATTTACTAGGATGTGCTTATTTTTATACATCCTACATGAGAGCTAGACGGTTCAAGTTTTGCGAGCTTGCTAGCTTGCTTTCTTAGGAAATCTCAAGATTCATTCCTTGAAGCATTGAATTTCCAAAGCCTTTAGGACATTTACAGGCACACGTTCTTTCCACAGTTTTAGCCATCCTTCATTGATTCTCTCAACCCACTTTAGGTTGATTTGATGGTTAATTTGAGATGGAATGCTTTCATGTAAGACACAAGACCAATTCTACAGTATTATGCTCTGTTTCTTAAGCAAGGTATTCTCGAGTTTTGATTTCACCTACGTTTTGATA
>JAOXYD010000002.1:3773411-3784274 GCA_028565735.1 Pinacopodium congolense
CCCCCCCCCCCCCCCCCCCCCCCCCCCCCCCCCCCCCCCCCCCCAGCACCCATAAATGCTTGAGCTTGAGTTGAGATTGTAATAAAGAAGAAGATCAGCTGCAGATAGAAAAATGGTGGCTGTGAGAAAAGTGGGAAAGTACGAGGTTGGGAGGACAATTGGGGAAGGAACCTTCGCGAAGGTAAAGTTTGCGCAGAACACAGAGACGGGAGAGAGTGTAGCCATGAAAGTACTTGATCGCAGCACCATCATCAAACACAAGATGATTGACCAGGTCCTCCCCTTTTTTTTCCCCTTTCTTTGGTTCGACTTTTTGAAGTTTTCGAGGTTTTGTAGTGTTACTAGAAATTTATCCACTTCAATTTGTTAATTTGAATCAACGAGTAAACAAAATAAACAACTTAAATGAGCCGGAGGGCGTTTTATGGGAGAAGATTAGTTGGGCATAATCCCTTTGAAACTACTAGGTAAATTTAGCAAGTTTTATGAGCTTTCAAGTTCAGCAATCAGGAATCTTTGACCTGTTAGATACGCTTCAGAAATTGCTTGCTTTCTTGTTTTGCTAAAACGGGTAGATAGTCATGTAAAGGTTTTGGGCTCAGGTATTTTTTGTTTTTTGAAGAGTATCTGGTGGGGCTAACAAAGAATTTGTAGTCGAGTGTCTTCTAGGATTATGACTTTCCTGGTGGGTTTCTGTTTGTGTCGCAGATCAAGAGGGAGATATCGATAATGAAGCTTGTCAGGCATCCTCATGTTGTACGCCTGAATGAGGTATGAATTTCACCTTTTTGTATTGGAAATTCTCGAATTATTTGACTGCTTGATGATGTTGTTGCTTGTTCTATCCTCATCTATTGCATCCTCCTGACTTTTGATGTTTTTACTTCAACTTCAGGTTTTGGCGAGCCGAACTAAGATTTACATAATCCTGGAATTCATTACTGGTGGCGAATTGTTTGATAAAATTGTGAGTAGTCAGTGTTTTGACCCAGCACCTTAAGAAGTGGTGGGGTGAGCTGGTCTGACATTTTTTTCCTCCGGCCACTATTTGTGGGGTTGCTTTGTTAACCTTGATTTTGCAGGTGCATCATGGACGTCTTAGTGAGGCTGAAGCCAGGAGATTTTTTCAACAGCTTATTGATGGAGTGGATTTCTGCCACAGTAAGGGGGTGTACCACAGGGATCTAAAGGTATTTTTCAACTGGATTCTTCAGAACCTTTTTCTCCCCCTTCTCATGGAAGCCCCTAAACTTGGATTTCATGTACAGCCTGAAAATCTCTTACTTGATTCCCAAGGTAACTTGAAGATATCAGATTTTGGCCTAAGTGCATTGCCAGGAGAAGTAAGATCCTTCTTGAGATCCTTTCTATACCTGTATGGGATACTGAAGTGGCTGTGGAGTTAATAATTGAATCTTTCATTGTATATTCTCTGTGTAGGGGATAAAATTGCTGAAGACAACATGTGGAACCCCTAATTATGTAGCACCTGAGGTAATTGTCAGGTTAGCTTTCGTTGTTTAGTCATATTTTTAAGCAAGCTCCTGAGTTGCATGTTCTGTGTATCAGGTACTCAGTCACAAAGGATATGATGGTGCTGTGGCAGATGTCTGGTCATGTGGAGTCATTCTATATGTTCTGATTGCGGGATATCTTCCATTTGATGAGCTTGATCTCACCACATTATATGGTAAGGTAGGAATTACATGATTCATGTTCCTCAGTGCCTTTAAAATCCCACTTATACTAGAGTTAATTTCGCTGATTATTTCGCTTGCATCTGCAGATAGAGCAAGCAGACTTTTCATTTCCATCTTGGTTTCCAGTTGGCGCAAAATACTTAATTCAGCGAATTCTGGACCCAAATCCTGAAAGAGTGAGTAATGGCTGCATATAGGGTCTTATGTTTTTAGACTTCCAAAACTCTAGGTTTAACCCAAAAGATAATTTGATTTGAGCTATCTTCAAAAATGACTATTATTAACTGGACTTTTTATTTTTTTCCTTCTCAAACTTTCTCAATTGGATACTAATTTGATTTCATTGTATGGTTGATAAATATAACGTGTTGCTTCTCTCTGTTAGGTAAGTAGGAAGCCTTATTAAACTAACTTCATGGATGAATGCATGGCACAAAGCAACATCATAATGCAGAGCCACTAGTCTCCTGAACATTTTAACTGCTTAGTTACCTAGCACATTTATCCTGGGTTCTCTTTTCTTTCAACTGATGCAACTAATAGCATTCTCTGGGGTAGTGATTTTCGAACCAAGTGATTTGATTATTATTCCCAGTAGCTTCATGTTTCCTCTACATGCAGCGTATTACCATTACGGAGATGAGGGAGGATGAGTGGTTTAAGAAAGGTTATAATCCCGTAAGAGTTCCTGAGACTGAAGATGTGAACCTGGATGATATAGATGCAGTTTTTGATGATCCTGAGGTAGGTTTGTTTGTTTGTTTGTTTTCCCTTTTGGTTCCCAGGACAATCTTTAACCTAATAATTCATTGTAGATTATAAGCGTACTTGCAGGAGGTACACTCACTATGGAGATTTACCATAATTTCTTTTTGTGTTTGCTTCACTCTTGTTTTCTTATCAGTTGCATAATTTTGCATGAGATAGATGGATAAAGAGGACCACCAGCTTTATATGGGCACTTGATCTATGTTTGATCTATGTCTTCGTGTTGCATTTTTTGCAGCATAAAGCTTTTATTTTCTTTAAATAAAGATATAGATAAACAATCTGGCTTTGATATTCTTTGACAAGATGCTATATATGAAAAGGAGAAGTATATTCTAGATTCTATACTTTGACGTAGAGCTTGTTATTAAGTAAAAGTCAGCCATTTTAGTCAAATTCATTTGACGTAGAGCTTGTTATTCATTCTTGACAAGATTGTTTTTATAGGAAAATAAGGCTGAAGAACAATGTTGCAGTGAAGATATGGGTCCTTTGGCTCTTCATGCATTTGATTTAATAATTCTATCCCAAGGCTTAAACCTTGCTACATTATTTGATCGTGGACAGGTATGCTTCCTCTGATATACTGTTGATATTTATGTTATAAGTCACTGAATTGCACCTGTTATGATGCTGCTAAAACGATTCCTGTCTATCTATTGGCACTAGTAGGCATTTAGGAAGTAATTTTCAAGTTTATGACTAGAACATGAGCTACTATTTGTTCTTGTTTGAAGTTTAAACATACTCCAAAGAACTCTTACTCTATGTTGGGATGTTAAATTTCTTAACCTTGTTGGGCAGAACTCCATGAAGCATCAAACTCGCTTTCTTTCACGTAAGCCAGCAAAAGTTGTGTTATCAAGCATGGAAGTTGTGGCACAATCCATGGGTTTCAAGACACATATACGCAACTATAAGGTGAATGATTATGAATGTTCTGTTTCATTTTTGCTTTGGCAGCATTGGTTCCATTCGTTTTCCCAACAGTAGAACTGTTTTATCTGAGTTCTGCACTGGAATAGTGTTTCAAATATCTGTATTCTTTTTGAGTTAAAGACTGCTTTTATTTGTCAGATGAGGGTCGAAGGTCTTACGGCTGATAAAACTGGTTATTTCTCCGTAATGCTGGAGGTAGGTTTTAAACCCTCTTTCTTACCTATATTTCTCCTCCTGCTTCTCATGCTTTGGTCTTATTGAGGATTTTCCGGATGAAGGTGTTTGAAGTTGCACCCTCATTTTTAATGGTAGATATTCAGAAAGTATCTGGAGATGCTAGCGAGTATCTCAAGGTCAGTTGTTTGAATTCTTCTTATATCAATTATGTAGAGTATTTTCCTGCTAGTTGTCATGCAACATTCATCTTTAAGAAAAATCAGTTCATTGAAAAAAATTAGAATGAATCTTTAAACCAACTTCTCTCTGTCTCTCAAGTGAGCACCTATAATCAGAAATTCTTACATGAGTTCATACGTGCATGTTATGTGGTATGGTTCTAACTAGAAATGATACGATCTTTCTTTGGTGTAGTTTTACAAGAACTTCTACGGCAATCTTGAGGAGATAATATGGAAACTTCCTACTGAATCAAGCAAGCCTAGGATTACCTCGTCAAGGAGCAAAAGACGTTGAGAGCTTATTTCATACCACAATACTGTTCTCCAGTGAAGAGCAAAAAGCCTTCTGGTTTAAGACCAAGTTGATTGATTAGTAGTGAGCGACTTTGAGTTCGCACTTCCATCTTTCGTAACTCTATATATATGATATGCTAAATGACACCTCCATGCCTCTCCCGAGCTAAAGACACGACTAGAAGAAGAAGAAGAAGAAGATAGAGACTAGTTAGGAAAGGTGGAGTATACTGAATAGAACAAATATGCACTCGTGGACATTTTTATATCTTTTTCTCTCTCGAGTTTGTTTTCATATCCTAACGTTGTGGTTTCTACCTCGAAACTTGAGATTCGACTATTATGGAGAAGGTATTAATAGGGTACGTTTAACTTGCGAATATAGAAGCTTTTGTTTTTCTATGTAAAATTTAAAGCTCAACTTTTTACAGATTTGTTCATAGTTTTGATGTTTAAGCTTGTTATGGTACATCAATGCTTATTGTGAAAATGTGGCTTCTAGTTCAAACTTAGCCCAGCTTGAGTTTTCAGACAGGCACTTATTTTCTTCGTGGCTATGGCATCTCTAACTAGAGAATCTAACTTACCAAACCTATGGTAAATACTACATCACAGGAGAAATGGATTCGTTAATTATTAATTGTTCAGATATTATGTTGGAACATTGACAAGGCATCATGCTTTGTCTGTCAGCATAATGTGTAAATATGGCTGTGTCCCCCTCCTGCCATACTTGGAAAATCAAACATTACTCAAGAACTTGTACAAAAGAAGTTTTCAGGAAGAAAATTAGAGACTTGATGTCGTTTCATCTCGTCTTCACCAAATTTGGCATCATAGATATGAAACTGCAGATTCTGGCAACAAGCATATCTACATCGGGGGGAAAAAATCCAGTGATATTGGTTAGCAAGAGTACCTCCGAGTTCAAAATACGAACAGCAAATAAGAATATGCCAATTGAGGTAAGCGTTTATGCCTTGAGATTTGTCAAATTCAACAAGCATTAGGACGTTAATGAGAACTTAAAGCACATAGAAAGAAATATGCTGGCAGATTCTAAAACATTTTCCAAGCAGATGAATTTAATGTCTTCCATTTAACAAATGAATCACAACCTCGTTTCAAATAAAGGGTAGCAGGTACCTTGTCATTAAATCCTACTCAATCCTTGTATTTCATTGTTTCCTTCTCAAAGCCAACGGTTGGAAATTGCTTTGCATACTCCTCAACTTTGTGACGGAGTTTTGAAATTTCAGATTGGAAACGTGAATCTGACTTCATGGTTGCCACAAAATCCTTCAGTTTTGTTCCTGAAATGACAAATTGCACGAAAATTTCTCAGTATTCAGCTACTCAGGATACGACTCTGGCTACATACTGAAAACATTTCAGGACAGCAAGGGGTAGATGAAAGAGGATGACCAATGACCTTTTGTATCAGCTTTAATCTTCAATGCCAACTTCACAGCTGCATCAAAGAACTCGGCAACCTTTGTGAAATCATCCTCAATAAACCCCCTAGAAGTAAGAGCTGGGGTTCCTGAAGTATCAGAGCAAAAGAAGTGTAAGAAGTTGGAATATCCAATCAACAATCAGAAGATGAATCAACAGCAGGGCATACCCATACGGATGCCACCAGGAACCATGGCAGAGACGTCCCCAGGAACAGTGTTTTTATTGGCTGCAATATGAACTGATTCCAAAACCTTTTCAACTCTTGATCCGTCAATACCCTGTCAATGTTTCCAAAAAAGAGGAAAAGTTGATTCCCTATTCAATTTCACACATACTTTCCAACCACCCATTACAAAGAGAATTAACATCAAATTTAACCATGTAGTATAATTTCTATCAACTACCATCCACAACCTAATGCATTTGGAAGTCTTAACCCTAATGACACGAATACAAAATTGTCAATAACAGTTAAAAAGCTCTTGCCCTGTTTGTGCCTGTTTGATAATTACTGTTGCAATATGAGGGTTTTGAAGCAAATATAGAAGTACCAGTGAGAAAAAATTCACAATTTGCCAATTTTTTGGGGTAGTCTCATCAAATTAGACATGATAGTTTTCAGTGGCTGTAAATCATACATGGAATCAGGAAAAACAAAATCAAGGGGATCAGAGAAAAATAACGAGACTCTTTACGACATGTACCTTGTTTCTCAAATTCACCAAGACTAAATGGTTCTCCGTTCCACCAGACACCAAGTCGTAGCCCATCTCTAGCAAGCTCTGCGCTTATGGTTGAAAATGCCAAATATGATACTTCATTCACAATCAAGGAAATAAATGCCCAGTTATATAACTGTAATTGTGAAGGTAGACAGGCAGTATACCTCAGCAAATTTTGCACAATTACTCAGAACTTGCTCCTGATAAGCCCTGTACTCAGGAGTTCCAACCTAGAATCAACAAAAACCAAAATATTGTCAATTTTAGGCAAATTGTGTTTAAACCCTGTCCATATGAATTTCACGAGTTTCTGGTGTTCCAACAGAGAAGCAACAAATTAAGTGATGCCTGACAAACAGAAAACCTGCTTCAATGCAACTGCTAGACCGGCTATGGTGTGATTATGCGGACCACCTTGAAGTCCAGGAAAGACAGCCTGATTAATTCTATCTTCAAAATCATACATCACCTGCAGAGTAAAGATCAAATCATTTATAAAATTTTTAATTGGCATCATAGATATAGCTTTCCCACTTCTCTACAAATTTGAACACACTTCTTGTCCTTGTTTGTTAACTTCTTTTACTCCCTTCCTAAAGAAGATCATAGCCCCTCGAGGACCACGGAGGGACTTGTGTGTTGTAGTTGTCACAACATCTGCATATTCAAATGGAGATGGAATAACACCCGCAGCAACCAAGCCACTAATATGTGCCATGTCAGCTAGCAAAATTGCCTTTTGTTTGTCACATACCTGCCAAATTCACCAGAACAAGAAGAGAGAAGAAGTAAGATTTTTTAAAATATACCATTACAATCAAAACAATACTGTAATTATTCAGCCTCTAGTTAACAAGAGAAGTTTACCTTACGGATACGAGCATAATCATAAAGGCGTGCATAAGCACTTGCTCCAGCAACTATAAGTTTTGGTCTAAAGAGTGTAGCACTTTTCTCCAGCTGGAACCAGTTTAATATTTATCAGATGGAAAGAAAGCACCAAGCTCTTCACCAATATCAAAAAGCCTTAATAATCAATGGCATCAAGCATAGTGATTTAGTCCTGGGCTATGAGTTCAAATTCTTACTAAAAATACAATAAATTTACAAAACTGACTTCTATGGTACTTGAAAGAAGTGAAAGGCCAATACATTTTTTGGGATGATTGATGTAACCTTATTAGTTGACTCTACCACAAACTCTCATTCTACAATTGAATACCAACTTCGGTAATGATATGCTTTTGATGACTCATTACCAAGTAAAACAAGAGCCAGACAGAGTTCTAACATCAGTTGCTGGACAACAGTAACAAGAGCAAAATTATACATACTGTAGTTTATCTTAAGTCACTTTTGGTAGCAACTAAAAGAGCATAAAAGCCGCATCACACGATACACTCCAGTTTGTCTGAACATATTGGAGATTTCATAACATAGTACAGCAAATCAACCTTAACCAAATCACATTGGAAGGGCAAAGATTCTATATTAGGATATAAGAACCACAAATATAAAGGGAAAGGCTACCTGTTCATAGTCAATATAACCGGTACTCTCATCTAACCTGTATGGCATTGTCTCAAAGAATATTGAAACAGCCGATATCTTCTTTGTGTCGGTCTGCAATTTAATGACCGTACAAAAAATCTGAATCAGAAACTATAATAACGACATATTTGTTTTATATGATAATACTTGCTTTTATTTCCCCTTAGATAATGTAGAAGCGGCCAAAAGCAATGGAAAATGTAATAGAAGATTGTTTCTGGAATACGATTTCTAACTTCAAAACACTAAGAGATTTGGAGAGGGAAGAGTAAAATGTGGTAATGGCATACAAAGTGATAAAAGGATTTGCAGAAGAATAAATGAGAAAATATGAATTAGGTGATGTTATTTGAGGGAACCATGCAAAAATGTGGATATACACAATTTCATAGAAATCAGAAAAGGATTGAGCTTGTCAAGCAGCAAGAGCGGGAAAGATAATAAAATGTATTTCATATCTTACATTTAGAGACCAAAATCACCTGATAACCATGTGAAAGATGTCCACCGTGAGGTAGATCGAGTGCCATGATCCTCTCATGAGGTTTCAACAATGCAGTATAAACTTGAAAGTTAGCAGGAGATCCAGATAGTGACTGCACATTCACTGCAAAGGATAAGACATTTATTTTCCTTTATTCAAGGTGCGGTGCTTAAGCATTCAAGCCTTCTATGAGATCAATGAACCTAAGACAATAAACATAAAATTTATTGCACAATAGTAAAGAAATCAGGTTCCCCTGCAACAACATAATCAGAAAAGACACTAGAAATTTTCCTTTTTCCTCTCATGCGAAAGCAGGCTTGGCAAAAAGCCCTCTTGAGAATAAGTGACTATAAACAGCTATGCAATATTTCATCAAACACCAGCATTAGCAAGTTCTAATACCTCCCCATTTTGCAGGATCCAACTGAAAAGCTTCCAATGCACGCTTCTGACATAAAGTCTCAGCCATGTCAATGTACCTAATTAGATAAAACTGCTAGAGATTACATATCAATGAAAAAAATACCCTCATCTTTTAAAATAAAAATGTTACACAAACTATAAGAAAGTGGGAATAATAATAAGCGATCAGTCAAAATATTAGGAAATGTGTTGAATAGTTATCATCAACATACTCATTGCCTCCATAGTATCTTGCTCCGGGATACCCTTCACTGTATTTGTTGGTCATAACAGAACCAACCGCTTGCATCACTGACACTGATGTGAAGTTCTCCGAAGGTATAAGTTCAAGTCCCTAAATGGCATTCACAAGCAACCAAATTCAATTCATCGTATTCATTGAAAAACCATTCAAGCTAACCTGAAAAGAAAAAGAACAGACCTTCCACTGCCTTGCTTTCTCCAGTTCGATGATATCCGCAATTTCCGGATCGATCTCTTCCAGGGGAGCATTCAATTGCTTTATCCACTACAACCATTTTTTTGCAACTTTAATTAGCAACAAAAATCCATCAACTAACCATCACATATTACGAGAAATAGAAGACGTCATTATCAAGCCTGTGTACGAACAGAACACGCTTACCGTAGCACGAGTTTTCTCTTTGTCCATCGCAGCTTGGTCACGCAAAGAAGACTGCCAAAACAGATCAAATAAAACAAATCAGAGAAACCAAAACATGATAAAACAATAAAACAGATGAAGAAAACGCAAGAGGGCAACCATGTAATAGAGAGAGCCGCTAAGACAGCGAAGTTTGACGGGCATTGGCGTAGTATTGAGAGAAGTAGACAGTCTGCGAAGAGCCACCGCCATTGCCATAGCTACCGTTGGTTGTCTTCCGCTGTATCTCACCCAATGGTGGCGAGTTTTGTATTGCCTGAGTTGTGGGTTGCGGTGGGGTATGCCTCGGTTGGTGAAAGTGGGAGCTTGGGTTGGTGGCGATGGTGGCTGAGCCGCTGAGGACATAGGAGAAGTTACTGTTTTTTGGTTTTAAATTGTTAATTATTTATTGTTTCCATAAAAAGAGAGTAAATCGAAAGTGAGGCTGGTATGCGGGGTGCTGCATCCACGTCACTATGCCGCACTTTCAATGTTGAGTGGGTTGGTAGGATCTCTTCACATTAATTTCGTCTTTATATTATATTATGAATTTCACATTTAGTTCTAAGAATTTTTTTTTATTTTTTAAGTTAAGAGATACAAACCTTGCAATATGGTTATTTTTAAAACATCAATCACTTGAGTTAATAAAATATAATACTAAAAATCCTTTTAAAGTATTTTTAATTTTTTATACGAGTTATTATGAATGGACTATTATATACTTAATGATATCTGTGTACTTACCACTTATTAAGTTACAACCTAAAAAACCCTCTCTACCCCACGGCAGCAGCAGGTCGCCATGACCTTCTTCTACCTAGCCTAAGTTTGAGCCAATCTACCTACTGCTCTCTCTTCAACCGTCTCTTTGATTTTTTTTCCTCCCTCATCTCTTGTCAAGATGACTAATTTAACCCAATCAATACCGAATCTTTTCCCCCTTTAAACCGAACTCATCTTGTTGTTGCCCAATAATCCAATCCCAAACTAGTGCAGCCTACCTGGAAGCAAGTGGTTGGGGGTGAAGCCTCTGAAACACTGATATTCTGATCTCTAAGTCTAGCTGAGCAGAAAGTTGTATCCCCATCTATAAAGGTGTTGAAGGAAGGTGTTAGGACTTGAAGCACCACCCTTGGGTTTTTTTTTTTTTGGGGGGCAAAAGATCTTCATTCCCTATCTTAAATAATTGGGCACAACATACCTGGATTAATAGAGGACTGTCCGAAGTTCTCTTAAATGAAGAGGAGTCAGTGCTCTTCAAGTTTTCATTAGCTGCCACTGCAAAAGCAGCCCTCGAAGGTGGGCTATGGCACATCAGGAACTCTCTAATATGTCTGCAATTTTGGAAACCAAGTATATCATTAGACAAATTAAAACAAAAACAAATTCCTTTATGGATCAATTTTCATAACGTGCCTTTAGAATACTAGTCTATCTTGAGTTGAGTCACCTTGCTAGTTTCATTGGAAAGTTAATA
>JAOXYD010000002.1:3784374-3795154 GCA_028565735.1 Pinacopodium congolense
TATTTTTTATATGTTTAATATTTATTTTTATATTAATTTTACTTATGTTATAATCCATATAAAAGATTTGATTAGATCTATGTTCATTTACGCTTTATATAGTTTAAAATTATATAATAATTAATATATTGTACTTTTCATATTATTTAATATCATTTAAATAATATATATATAAATAATTTTTATTATAAAATAAAATATAATTCAAAAGAAATTTTTATTTTTATATTACCAAACAATTTATTATATGAAGTTATTTTTTAAAAACTATTTTTTAAATGATAACCAAACAATTAACCGTTTTCTTAAAAAAATTCTTATAAAAAAAGTTTTATAAAAAATTTTATTAATAAAAATTCTACTGATATAAGTCCATTCAAACAAATATTTATTACATCGATTAACTATCGAACGATCGATATATCGATCGACCTATAATATTTTAAAATAATATAATTATAAAAAATTATTCAATTAATCAATTTCAAAATATCAATCGCCCGATATGTGAGTCATCTATTGATATTTTTATTATTTATATATGGTTCTCAATATTTTAGTACTGACCGAATCGATATTTCTTATACGTATACCGCTCGGCGCGATATTAATTCCAGCCCATACCGAATACCGGCATTCAGCGCCTCATGCGACTGACAAGTGACATGCAGTGCTCTTTGGTCCGTGGTCCCCAGCGACCATTTTTCCTGAGATTTACATGTGCTTCTACCATGGTTTGTGAACAGCTAGGGTCCGGAACGAAAGGACTAAGGATTGGTAATTTACGTATTGTTTTATTCGCAAATAATTAACAGAGTTACACATTTTTATATATTTATTAAATAAAGTATAAAAACGTATTGATTCTTAAATTATATTTTACTGGCAAATCATTAATAAGTCAACAGGTTATAATTAAAAGACAAATTCAATACAAACCGCATTTTTAAATTCTAACTTATTTTCACTCTTTTTTATAATTATTATAAGTTATTAATATACAAGTTTTTATACAAAACTTACATTGTACATATTTTACTGTCTCTTTTGATAGGTTAAAATATTATATATGTTAGAATTGCTTACTTCAATTATGTATTTATCAAATTATGATATTTTGATAGATAAAGTGGTACTTAAAGACTTAATTTCAATAAACCTATAATTCTTTTCACATTGAATTTATGAATCAAAACATTTTAAACTAAATATATCAATAATAAAAGTTTCGAATTATAATAAATTTAAATTTAAACTTTAAAAAAACAACGAAACTATGACAAATGTAAAAGAAAAAGTTAAATTTGAATAATATTTTGTTTATGCGTTAAGAAATAAGTTTACACATAGTTATTTTAACAAGGTATATAATAACTTCTTTTATAAATTTATAATTAAGTTGTTTACAAGCTCTAGTAAGAAAAGTTTAACTTTGTTCACTGAGAATCTTATTAAATGAATTTAAAAATAAGGTTTGGATTTGTTTTATTTATTGCTGAGTTGAGAAAGCTTCCTTATATTATGGAAGCTTGATTCATATACGACCTTAATTTTGGACATTGATTAAGAAAGTTGACTTCAAAAGCAGCATCCGCAAATGTCAACAAGCTAGCGCTCATCCTTTTTTTCTTAAAAAAAAAAAGAAATATAAGATTTTCATTAATGCTGAATTCCATAAATTCTATAAATGGGTTGCAAATATTAATTATTTTTTAAAAATTGCACCTTTAACAACAATCAATGACACGAGGGAAGCAAAATTTATGTACTATTGTCTTTTATGCATTAAAAAAACTTAGGTACCAAACAAAATGCACGAAGCAACGGTATAACTAGCTTAATGATCGATATATCTTACATTACCTAAACTATATACCATTCCAAGGACCAAAACCACACCAAACTGAAAGAATAATAGAGAAGAATAGAATTGATACGTAAATGTATTGTTTTCTTATACATTGATGGATAACTTTACACCGTATTCATATAAGTCTTGTGATATTTGAGTTGTTAAGATAATAACAGATAAGACAAAAAATAAAATCAAATAATATATAAAAAAATAAAATAAATATAAGATAATAATAAATACATATCATAATAATTTTAATAAAATCGTAAAAGATGTACGTATGTTTATCATGTTTATCAGTTGAGATTATAGAAGATCTGCACATATTTATCACAAATTTCAAAGAAAAAGGTGTACAGTCGTATAATCAGGTAATGACAAATGGAAAAGGTTTTGATGGTATGTAGTTACTATTTACAAAGATTAAAACGTACTTACTTTTAATAAATTTTAATAATATAAAAATATTTATTTGTAATAAAATAATTACATTAATTTTGGGTTCAGATTTTTATTTTTATTTTTTATATGTATATATTTTTATAAGTTTTATGTTTTTCCCTATTTTATGCTATTTTTTATTTTTATATACATGTAATTTCTCTACTATGTTTTCAATTTCGTATTTAAAAATAAAAAAAACAAGAATCAAAACCAAGCAACCAACCGCTTAAACTAATACCAATTTCACTGAATCTGCTATTTAGTTTATAATCAGTTTTTCCTCTTCCCCTATTCTCTCTCAACATGAAAACACCGCGGTGACATTACTCACTGGTTACTGCAGCCGTGAATCCGCAGAGCCTACTGAAACATTCACAGGTACTCTCTCGTCCATAAACTTTTTATTTATTACAATGTCGTCTTTGGAGGTGGAAAGCAAAGAGTCATTGAAACATAAACCCAACGTCGACTCGACGGACGACAAAGACAACGACGAAGTGTCCCCCATCGAACAGGTCCGGCTCACGGTGCCAACCGTCGACGACCCGACCCTCCCGGTCTGGACTTTTCGCATGTGGTTTCTGGGTATCCTGTCTTGTGTTGTCCTCGCTTTCCTCAACACTTTCTTCTCCTACCGAACTGAGCCGCTCACAATCTCCATGATCTCTGTTCAAGTGGCGACCCTACCCATCGGTCGGTTCATGGCCCAAGTTCTCCCCGAAACCAAGTTCCGGATTCCGGGTTTGGGGGACAAAGAGTTCTCTCTGAATCCGGGTCCTTTCAATGTGAAGGAACACGTTCTGATATCTATATTTGCTAATGTGGGTGGTAACACGGCGTATGCTATCAGTATCATCGACATAATTAAGGCCTTCTACCACCGGAAGATCTCTTTCTTAGCTGCTTGGCTTCTTGTTAACACTACCCAGGTCACTATTCCATTGTCCATTGATATTCATTGAACTACTGCTTCTATTTCTTTTATATGTCATAATCTGCTAAAGAAACTTGCCCTTTTGTTCTTTAACAGGTTTTGGGATATGGATGGGCCGGCATTATGAGGAAGTACGTGGTGGAGCCGGCGCAGATGTGGTGGCCGAGCAGCTTGGTTCAGGTTTCTCTTTTCAGGTAACAACTGGTTATTCATAAAAAACGCTGTCGTTGTTAATTGTTTGTCGTCTTCGTATTCTGAAAGCTCTTGGGTATTGTGACAATAACACTTGATGCCCTCCGTCTCCCAACTGTTACATTACAGCAGCAGTTGGGCAGGATCTTGTCGTTTTATGCCGTTACAATAGCTGCTTCTGGCTAAATATTATTAATTATTACAACGCCCTGGAGGAAATAAAAAACAAAAGAATTACCATTTAAAGACGGCACAATGTTTTTGAGGAAAGCTATTATCCCTGCCATCACTTGGATTAACCGCCGTACCGTACCGCTTCCATCAAAATGATGGGATGATGAGCTAACACGGCAGTTTTAAGACATTATTGACATAATTCCTTTTTTTTTATAAAGCTGTATCTTTTTCGTGCTTTTAGGCCTACAGAATTAAAATTTCGGGTCTATGATTGGAATACCTTTTCGATGAAATAATCTTACCTTGAAGAAGTCCTTTTGTGTTCTATAAATTTTGTTTAGATGAGTTAATAGTTACGGGATGTTTGGTTTTACTCTTCGTTCTGTTTTGTATTTTTATTTTTTGTATTTTTATATTTTATTATGTGTTATTTTTTTAAAATTTTTTATGTTATAAAATAAAATAAAAAATTTCAATAGAAATTTCAATTAAATATGCTCTAAGTCTGTTATGAATTATTTATCCATCTTTAATTTTTAAAATTTTGTGTATTATCAACTAATAAAATGACAAAACTGACATTGGTGTGTATATTTTAGTAGTAGTCAATTTCAAGAATAAAACATGAATAGAAAAACAATAACAGTTTGCTTTCTAAGTACCTGAAAATAAACAATTTGATGCATCACAATGTTGAATTCTTGACTTGAAAGAGTTTAGTACGTATTATATTATGTTTACTAACTCAATTGGTTTTACTAAGTTAAATTTAAAGTTAGTTAAATTTTAGGAGTCTGTAATTGAATTTGGGTTTTAAAAATTAAATCAAACAATTTAATATTAGAATATATAACTATATGAAGAAGAGTTTTGTATAATATTTATAAGTAACTTATACTTACTTTAAGTTATAACTATTGTCAAATATTGATTCTAAGTTAATCAATAATCATGGTATATTATATTATTTATATTTTATAATAATAATGAATTTTTATAATTTTTATCAAATTAATCTTTATGAATTATAAATAATAATTTGTATATATTATTATAAGATATTATTTTTTTATTTTACAACAACTTTATAAAATTATTTTATTTTTGTAAGTAATTGAATAAATTGTTTATGTTTTATATAATCATTAAAATTTTAAAAATTTAATTTTATGAGTTAGAATTAAATTAAAAATTTTGTAATAGGTCATTTTAGATTTAAAAATGAAGTCTACTTTATGGACCGAATTGAGTATAAGATCAAAGGTGCTATATTTTAGTTAAAAGCAACTCAGCCTTCCACGTACATGTTTAGTTACAAGCAAAAATTCTCTCTTTAAAGGAATCTTTTATGGTTAGTAACTAGTGAGATGGAACAATTTAAATAAATGTGTTTGTAACTATTTGAAAAATGACATTTGTTCTAATAAGAAGTCAGTTATTATCTAAAACTGCTATATATAGTGGAGTAAATTTTATCTGTTTAATATTTCAATAAATACTTTATAATCAATCAAATTAAGGAATCTATAATAGCCAGTGGCCTGACCTTCGTCACATAATACACAAATTGGTCTATTCTTACTATCTACTTGCCATACCCCAAGGTTTGATGCATGGGTATTCTGCCTATTGTTTGGTTTATGATAATTATTGATGGGTCTATATTACATAATAAAAAATGTAGTTAATTACACCTCGTATTATATTTTTATTTCAATTATTATATTTTAAAATTAGTATTTATTTGTATATCTATTATACGTCTCTTATATAATATTCTATTAAATTTCTTTCTAATCATACTTTTAAAAAGAAACCTTATTGAAATTTACAATTTTAAAATTTTAAATAAAAATAAAAGAAGAATAAAATATGATTTAATGAAGAAAATTTGAAGATATTTTAATGGAATTTAATATATATATAATTAAAATATAATCACTTACTTAAATTATGTAATATTTCAAAAATTAAAGGATTCTTAAAAATCACGTTTTAATCGTCTTTCTTTTTCTGACTATCCTCTTTCAATCTTATGTCATTTTAATTATTTATTAAAAAACAAAACTACTCTTTTGACAGAGATAATAATAAAAGACTAATGAACTCATTATAAGTGTCCTTGTTTATTATTTAAGAGGTTTTGTAATAGCTAAATAATATTATATTAAAAAAATGGTAGTTCAAAAATAATGAGAATGGAAAAGAAAAGAAAAGAAGTCAGAAAAAACAGGAGTTTCATTGTCAAAATAAGATCTTTTATTATTCCAGTAATAACATGATATTAGCAGTTTTATTGACTGTGGGTACTGACTTTGACGATCACAAATTCTACAGTGCTTTGCACGAGAAGGACGTGCAGCGAATGTCTCGAGGCAAATTCTTCTTGATCGCACTCATCTGTAGCTTTTCTTGGTACGTCTTCCCCGGCTACCTGGTCCCAACTCTTTCGGCAATTTCATGGGTCTGCTGGGCATTTCCCAAGTCGGTTACAGCCCATCAAATCGGGTCAGGCATGCGAGGACTCGGCCTTGGAGCTTTTGCGCTTGACTGGTCCGTCATTGCCTCATTCCTCGGCAGTCCTCTGATCACCCCATTCTTCGCCATCGTCAATGTCATCGTGGGGTACATTACACTTATCTACATTATTATTCCACTAGCTTACTGGGGATTCGACCTGTACGGAGCAAGGAAGTTTCCCATTTTCTCCTCGCACTTGTTCAACTACAAAGGAGAAATTTATGAAGTTAATTCCATTGTTAATGACCGCTTTGAGATAGACATGCCTGCGTACCTGAAGCAAGGTCGCATTCATCTAAGCGTGTTCTTCGCACTTACTTATGGGATTGGTTTTGCAGCCATTGTTGCCACCATAACTCACGTGGCTTTATTTCATGGCAAGTAAGTGAGCCAGATTATACTCTGTTCAGGTGCTGATTTGTATGGTTATAAACTAAAATGCCATTGTTATAACAGGGAGATATATGAGCAGTATCGGGCTAGCAAAGGAGCAAAACAAGATATTCACACTAGACTGATGCAGAAATATGAGCCAATACCTGGCTGGTGGTTTCACTCCATTCTTTTAGTGGCATTAATCCTTTCTCTGTTACTATGCATTCTCATGAAAGACCAGGTCCAAATGCCATGGTGGGCACTACTTTTTGCTGCAGCCCTCGCTCTGATATTTACCCTTCCAATTAGCATTATAACCGCAACGACCAATGTGGTAAGAACTTGAAGAAATTATATTCTTCTTACTCATGCTTGCCCTTTCCGGATAGTACCAATTACAAGCTCGTAAAGAACTGTGAGCTGTATTTATAATCAAATCGTCTTTTTTGGCATTCTAAACCCTGTAGTCAGTTCTTTTCTTTACACTGCCTTGACGTACTTTGCTGTTGTTTTCCTCAGTCACCAGGGCTTAACATTATCACAGAGTACATTATGGGTATTATTTACCCTGGTAGACCAATAGCTAATGTCTGCTTCAAGACCTATGGTTACATAAGCATGTCCCAAGCGGTCACTTTCCTTAATGATTTCAAGCTGGGACACTATATGAAAATACCACCGAGATCCATGTTTATAGTCCAGGTAGGTCTACCTGCATATCTTCTCACCCTATATAGAGACAAAATAAGGACAAAACACGTAAACAGAAAGGGAATTGAAGTATGTACCGTTTGTTTATTTCAGAAATGTAGCTAGGTAGCAGAAAGTCAAAGATATAGTGCGAAAACTTCATGCTGCCTTAAAAATCACATATCCATTGAGAACTTATAGTGCTTAAATTGGCTTTATTACCCACGTGTTCATTATTATGTTTGTGTAAGCAACGAGTAAACTGGGTAGAGTTTATTATTAATTCGAGTTACTCTGTTGAAGATATATATAATGTTTCAATCTTTCTAACATATTGTTCCTATATGTTGACCCCAAAGTGCATAGGAACTGTAATAGCTTCATCAGTAAACGCTGCAGTAGCATGGTGGCTGTTGAATTCAATTAAGCATATATGTAATGATCAACTACTCCCTGCGAACAGTCCTTGGACATGTCCTGGTGACAACGTCTTCTTTGATGCATCTGTCATCTGGGGATTGGTTGGACCAAAACGAATCTTCGGTAGTCTTGGCAACTACCCTGCCCTCAATTGGTTCTTCGTTGGAGGTGTATTAGGACCTCTTTTGGTATGGTTACTGCACAAAGCTTTTCCCAAGCAGAAATGGATTGCAATGATCAACCTTCCTGTACTTTTGGGAGCAACAGCCGTTATGCCACCAGCTACAACAGTGAACTTCAACTGCTGGATTGTGGTGGGAGTAATCTTTAATTACTTCGTATTTAGATACCACAAAGGTTGGTGGCAGAGATACAATTATGTTCTTTCTGCAGCCTTAGATGCTGGATTGGCTTTCATGGGGGTTCTTCTGTACTTCTCCCTGACCATGGAGCAAAAATCCATAGCTTGGTGGGGTGTCGAAGAGCACTGTCCCCTGGCCAAATGCTCAACTGCCAAAGGAATAGTTGTTGATGGTTGCCCTGTTTATTAGTTTAGCTTCACTAAGTTTCATATTCATTTTCTTAGTACTTGTCTATGTAAATTTTTTTTAATATCATGGTTTGTAAAATGCCAGCCTCAAACATCCTCAAGACGAGAAATTTGTGTAGGAAGGGCCTTCAGATTTAATATTTCAGAATAGCAACACAAGATTACATTTCTAACACCCTTCGATATACATTTCTATACAGCTATAAGGACATTTCTTATATGTGTAATCAAGATTGAGGAAGATAACCAGTTGAAAGGACATGATAGGAAAAGAACTGGAAAACAATACTTCATGCAAGAAGCTCGGACAGCAGTTATCATCAACAGCCTGTCTCTGCAACATCTCACTTGCTTTCATTTGATCTTGAAGAGGAGGAAGAAGCGAATCGTGAAGAGAACGAGTGGTTCACGATATCCTCATCATCATCGTCCCAACAACCGTCGTCAAAATTTTGAGCGTAACTTAAACTATCATACTTAAAGCCACCAGCTGGTCTCGGTGGGTTGTTGCCTCTCAAGAGTGCAGCTGCTATATTACTGCAACTCGCAGTTGGGTGTCTGGGTCTTGCGGTGTTATTGACTCCTATTCGTTTTCTTATCCAAGGATGCTTGAACTTGAGACGACCCCAGCATGAGAAGAGTCCTCCTTCGTCTCGGTTTCTTGGAGGAGAAGCTCTCTCCATGTATGATATTGAGATCATACAATAGAGAAGATAGTTGCTTAAAAACGACGATGAGCTATTATTCTTCGTAAATGGTTGTGGGGTCTCTCTTTTCTCGTGGAGGATTTTGGGTGTGTGGCAGTGATAAAACAAGGATTGTTCCTTCTCGTTTTTTGTTCATAGAATTTTCCATTATCATTTATGTATTGTGAATCTAAAAACCACATACATGTATAGAAATGGCGGTATCTAAACCCGACTTCCATGCACTTCTGACTATCGAATTAGCTGGCTCCATGTCCTCTATTGCCTTGGTTTTAACGCAGTCAAAGAGAAGTCAAAGTCAACTCGGTCAATTTAGATTTGTAATTAACTGAGTAGAACCTATTAGACGTTAGTGGCTAGCTTAGTCAGTAGATCAGGTTAGTTAGTTCAGTCGGTATGGTTAGAATATAGCAACTGGCCCCCAGTCGGGTCCTTTTATTTTCCCCTTCTTTTCAGTATAATACATTCTTTTGACGAGTGAGAAGCGTTAACAAACAAAGAGAGTTACGAGCTTTTGCCTTGGTTGCAGCTTTTAGCCGGGTCAAAATTATTTTTTTTAATATAAAAATATTTTTAAAAAAAATAAGTATTTAGTTATCACATTCAAAAGTATTTTTGTAATAAATTTAATTTTTTTAAAAACTAAAAAATAGTTTTTTGAAGAAGTTCAAATTTGATATTTTTCAAAAAAGTACTTTTTTAGGTAGATGTTAGGAACAATTAATGACAATTAATGAGTCTATTTTTTAGTCTTTTTTATTTTTATATTTTTTACATAATGCCCGTAATACTCTATATCCACATATTTTTATAATAAATTTTACATTTAACATATCAAATTATTTTAACTAAATTATTTTGATATTTATATTTATGATTTTAACTAAATTATTTTTATATTTTTATTTATATAATATTATTTGACTATTTTTTATATGTTTAATATTTATTTTTTTATTAATTTTACTTATGTTATAATCCATATAAAAGATTTGATTAGATATATTTTCATTTTTATTGCATATGGCCTAAAATTATAGAATAATTAATATATTGTGCTTTTCATATTATTTAATATACTTTATATAATTTTTATTACAAAATAAAATATAGTTAAAATCAAAAGTGCTTTGTATTTTATATTACTAAACAATCTACTCTATGAAGCTCTTTTTAAAAAATTCTTTTTTAAATAACAGTCAAACAGCCAACTATCTTCTTAAAAAAGCTCTTCTCAGAAAAGATCTACAGAAAAAAGCTCTACTAATAAAAGCTCTACTGGAATAAGCTCATCCAAACAGATACTTCATAAAGGAGGGTTCATGAATTTCACTTAACGACCCTATATTGAGTTCATCATCATGCCAGAAAAAGCAACAAGTTCCATCATCATGTTTGATTTTCACACAATGCTTAATGGGTTCTCTTAGTTTAAATAGATAGTACGTTATCCATAACGAATCAAATTTAGGCTGGATAATCCAAAAACTTTTGTTAGAGATAATGAGCATGAATCCACTTAATGTACAGAGCTTCTTTATCAATAAGGATCCTTTAAATCTGTTTAGCCATAAGAGTTTTTTTTTAATGATTATAATGGAAAGAATACCTAAGCCTCCTTCCTTTTTTAGACAACAATGATCAATCTACTTTTTTTTTTCATTGCTCTTCTTGTAATATCACTAGACCATAAGAATCTCTTCATTAGTTGTTCAATAGATTTAATGATGTACATAAGAAGGAATATGTAGCGTGCCACCCTTGTAGGGTCTTTACTCGGATATTCATCAGAATGTTGGGTAGGTATCCTATGAGAGTAGGATGCTACAGAATATATGAGAAGATCAATACACATGTAAGCTCCCTATCATAGATTTTATCAATTGAATTCTTTCAGCCATTAAAAGCTGCCTCAT
>JAOXYD010000002.1:3795254-3806435 GCA_028565735.1 Pinacopodium congolense
AGTGGGTTAAAATAAAAAATTTAAAAAAAATGAAGAGGGGTGAGTTGGGTTGAAAATGGTCAGACCAACGGGTTAAATCGGTCCGACCGATCAGATTAACCGGATCAAACCGGTCAAACCGAACGGTCCGACCCTTAACCCTCCGATTTTTAAATATAACGATTTTTAAATGAAATCGAACCGATAAACCGACTGATTTTGGTTTAACTGGGTCGAACTGGCCGGTCCGGTCCAATTTCTTAAACATTGGTAATTAAGATTCTTAGAGATTTATCTTAATTATAAGTCAACAAATAACATAACTGAGTCAATGAATAGCTAAACTTTCATTCCTTGTGAAGGTTTTAAAATTAAAAAAAATTTCGGGTTGAACTTCATATTCTTTATGCATATTAGTATAAGTTCATTAAAAAATCAAACAATAAAATAAAATAAATAGAAATATGACTCTGAATTAACTATAACCCTATTTTACTTTAGAGATGATATCCTATATTTTTCTGTATAGAAATTCTTTAAACTCGGTTAATTTTTGAAACCTGAAACTTTAACTAGACTTTGAGATTGGTGAACCTTAACTTACTATTAGTGATCTATTATTTAGTTAAGTGATTTAAATAATTTACTTATTTAATTTAATCTATCACCTTAATTTGAATTTTTAGATAATCATACACTAAATGATCTAATAGTTATAGTAAATCTTTATGAGAATGATTCTTGGACTCACAGTTTATTATATTATTTATTGATGAAGTGTACTTGTTTTTAATAGATCTTAAGTTAGATTTAATTGAATAAATCAAGGATAGTTTCACCTTATTTTGGTAATGACAACACAACTTTTGTTATTAATATATATGTTTTAAGTATGCTTGAAAGATAGGTTGGATAAAGTTCAAATTGATCAATCAACGAGTCTTGACGAACAAATTGAAGAATCATATGAAGACTTAAAGTTTGAAGAAGAAGTTAAGAATAAGATTTTATTTTATTTAGTATAAACTTTACTTGCTTTTATTCTGGTATTCGTAAGAAGCTCTATTTAACTATTCAAATATGCATATAGGTGCATAATCGAGAGGTTGTATATGATTGAATGTGATTAAATAGGAATAAACCTCTTGATTTTGGTTAATTAATTAGGTAAATATATAAACAAGTTGTTAAAAAGATCAAGTAATATTTGGATACGTGTTTGTAAATGTGGTTGGTGTGGAGAAAGGATATTCACTACAAAGAAATGTTTCAACAATATTCAACTGAGTATGATGCTAATGTCGGTCGACCGAATGATCTTTTCGGTTGACTGAATAACTAATAAGAGTTCTATCGGTCGACTGAACACAGTAAGAAAGACCTATCAGTAGACCGAATCATGAGATTGGTCAAACGAATGTTCCGAAGGTTGTGTGTGTATTTTTTAGTGAGGCGATCAAATACTTCTTGTGCATTCATTCATAGCCTCTTGTGATTATCAAGTCAAATCAAGTGAAGTATTTTTCAATTGCATCGAGTGGTCGTGAGGTTATTCTTGAGCATAGGAAAAGAAACGAGTGAAAGGTTTTCCTTTAACCTGTGAAAAAAGATTGTATCTGTGACATTGTTATTTTCAAGTTGATATAAGAACGAAAGCTCAATAGTGGTGTTGGGGACTAGATTAGGAGTAAGTGGATAGTTCCGAACCAGAATAAATCATGGTGTATACTCCCTTCTCTCTTTACTTGTATTTTGCATTTACATTATTTGATTACTTGTTTTAGATAAATTTTTTTAAACTTCTGCATTTGTGTGAAAGAATTTTTTATACACTAATTCACCCCCTCTTAGTGCTATATCTATCCCAGCAGTAGAAATAGACTACGCAAAAACAGTAAACAAGTTTAGTACTACTACATTAGTCCATTTAATAATTATACAGTAATGTGACATCAAATGTAGTATCTAAAAGCCCGTTTATTAGTTCAGCATAGGCTTAAGTTGGTTAAATTAAAATAAATAAAATAAAACTATTCAAGAAAATTCCAGAAAATTAAAGCCCCGTCCCTTCTTTGATATCTTTGTCCACTAAAGAAACAAGAAACTCCATTTGTGATTTTTACACCAAACTTTTCCAACTTGTTTTGTAATTCAATCAGTTCTACCGCTTTTTTTTTCTCTTTTATGTCAACAGTTAGCTCACAATTAATGGATCATCATTTGTTTATATCTCCTCCTTATGTTATTTTACTGGAGATCTCCACATTTTGAGTGAAAACCATTAAGGCTAGTTATCTTCAATGAACATCTCACTCTGTTGTGATGTTCTAACCATTGTTACTAGTAAAGTTTATCAAGTAAACTCACCGATTGTGGTTGTTGATTATTTCTTCTATTAATGTCATGTGTTGTTTTCATTTTGTTTCTTTTGGTTAATTATTTGATAGTGAAACAGAAGAGGATTGGATGTTTCTCTAATAAGTTGTCTAGTAATAAATCTGGAAATGGTATTCCGGGTTATCTATTGATTATGAAGATGACTTTTAGCTTAATTTATATGATAATGGTTTTTAAGTAGTTATCGTAATATATTTAATAAAGAAACCCCCCTATAGAGCTGGTTTTAATTAGGGCTATTGTTCATGGTTTGGAGACTTCGATTTTGATCTTGAACATAACCCAATTTTTAACATATTTCAAAATAGAAGATGTGATTAATTTTGAGTCTTACAGTTATCCTAGAAGAAGATAATAGTAAAGATTTTCATTTCTTTGTAATGGTTATTTTAGATATAAATAAGGGTTAATATCATGGGTAGTCCCTGTGGTTTTTCAAATTATCAATTTAGTCCTTATAGTTTGAAAACTATCATTTTAGTCCCTAAACTTTTTTTTTTTCAATTACTAGTCCTTTATCAAATTTTGCTTATGTGGACCAATGAATTTTTGACATATGTCCATGCCACATCAGCAAAATCTGATAAAGGACTAGTGATTGAAAAAAAATAAAAGTTTAGGGACTAAAATGATAGTTTTCAAACTATAGAGACTAAAATGATAGTTTGAAAAACTATAGGGACTACCCATGATATTAACCCTATAAATAATTATGGTCATTGTTTATTGGTGAACATTGTCTTTCTTTTAGCTTTTAGCTGATCAATGGAGATAGAGAGCTTAAATTTAGTTAGTGAATGGGTTTTTTTGGATAGTAATTGGTTAACTAGAGTATATTCCTATTATGTGATTTTTGTATTTTATATGGCTAACTATGAATTTTGGTGTATATGTCTAAACAATAAACATGATGTACTCTTATTATATAAGTTGTGTATTACATGACTAACATAAAATGTATTCCTTAATGATCAAATAATTTGTATTTTTATAGTGCGATTGTTATGAATGTTTTTAAATGGAAAATTAATGATTTATTAATTATTGGAGATATATGTTAAATTATAATATGATAAATAGTCGTCTTTATTGAAATGCATGATCCCATGAGATTTGTTAAATATGTGCTTTATAACCTTGGGATATTGTGTATGCTAATAGATTAGTATGGAAATATACTAAATATCTTGAAAATAACAAATTGTCATATGTAGATATGACATATGGGGCAAAGTATGATTTTATAAGTAGGCAATCATTTGGGTTAAACAAGTGAGTTACATAGAATTTATTCAATATATATTTTCAAATACTTAATATACTTATTTATCCAAATAAATAAAATGTCATTATATTATAAATTTTGTGAAGATTTATATGTACAATAAATATGCAATATGTGCTTTGAATATTAATATGCTCGTTTATGTGAATAAATGACCTATGAACATATTATGAATTTTATATTGATTTATTCATATGTTAGATGTGGTATGTGATGATATAGTATATTATGCAAAAGTACGTTTTCGTGAGTATAAATATTTGGTTATCAATTATGAGCATCGTATAACTATTGAAATTGTGAGAATATATAATTATAGAAATTATGATATGACATCATGTGGTATGCGATATATTGAAAGGATAAATAGAGTTAATAGAATAACACCTTACTTGGGATAGGATATGTATAATGGTCACAGTATGATGATGGTGGTGGTATGAGTATGATGGGCTAAGTACCTATTTGTGAAGTAAGTACAGAGGTATTTTAAGTCCTGAGGATACCTGATGTCTATAACTAAGTATTAGATGGTATCAGATATCCTAAGTCCTAGGAACACCCTGTACTAATGGATAGATATCAGAGTAATACCGAGGTATCACATCAGAGTAAGTAAAGGATATCTTGTGCCGATATATTATATTTTTGTATTCGCATGATGATGATTGAGATGATGTGTTGGACTGATAGACTATTGAATATAATCTTACTAAGTTAAATAGACTCTAATAAAAATAAGAGTAAATTGTATGTTAATTCAATAAAAAGATTAAGACTTTGTATAAAATTGTTATATATTCTATGTGCATAATGTGTTTAGTTTTATGATGATTATATAGTTGTATGATAAAATTTACATATTAATAGCATTATATCTATTCATTCAAAATATATTATTTTAAAGTTGCATGATGTTAACTATTAAAATATTATTTTTGTTCTTGATTTTATGTGAAAGAGTATATTCTAATTTTTTTATTGAGTTAATAACGTACTCCTTACCTATTAAATTTTTTAGGAGGTCGACATTTATATTTAATTATCATTTGTTACATAAAAAATGCGGGCGGTAAAATTTTAAGTAGGCCAATCAAGTCGTAAGGATATTACTTAATTCCATTATCAGTTAATTAAAATTTTTATTTCAATTGAATGTGATTTTAGGATTAACTGTCATTTGGAAGATTTTATAATTGCGATTATTGTGTAGGGGCGTTACATCCAATTATATAGTTACGTAGGTAATTATAGTCTTCTTTTGTTAGGCTTCGTCCTCGGAAAGGATGCAAATGGAAGTGTTTTGAAGATAATACCAATTCTTGGACGCTGCATGATCAAAGTGGGAGATCACGGATGATCCACCCTTGGCTACCGTTGATATTAGTTACTCGTAACAGCACAGGCAATTTGCAGCACCACTGTCGAGTAGGCTTAGCTAAGACACATATTGTACATTTAATTTTTGTGATTGTTCATTTTTAATTAAAATCCTATTCTCTAAGTAGCTTTATATTCACGAACTATATAAATATATATATATATTTATATTCGTATATATGTGTACGTACATTCAAATTTTAGGTTTTACATCCAAATATCTGTCATTTAGCGTTACCATAATTTTGTATTACAAAGTTAAACTTTTAGATGTTATTGCCTCTATGTTAACCAAATGGACATATACTGTTGAATCCTGATTAAGAAATGAATGGACATAAGGTAGAGAACTATAACCTACCTTTCTTGTCTGATAAAACTTTACACAGCTGCTAAAGATGATTACGTTAGACATAATCTACATAGCACATTAAAGTTGTTATTTTAGTCATCTACCGTTGTAAGTTGTAGTTGAAGAAGAACAATCACCTATCGGCATCACTACAGGTACGTATCTTATCTTCTGTGTGAAGCATCATACAACACCTATGCTTATCATACGACAGAAAATACTTTTCCCGCAATCCTGGAAAACCCTACCAGAATCAAATGTTAGCCTTTTCATTACCCAAACTGCCTACAAGACTGCTTTTGTAAACTAATTCATCCTATCTTTCAATCTAAGTAGTTAATTTTCTATTGAAGGTAACTTCAATCCAAGAAGCTGCGGCCAATTGTAGACATAATCTGGTTCATCATCTCTACATTAATGAGAATTATCACACCGTGTAAATTCCAAGTCCCCAACATGTCATCCAATTTTGTTAACTCTAGGTATCTAGTTACTCTTTCTCTTTGGAACAGATTCTACCATTTATCACCATCTATTGTTAACATCCAACATTTTCAAAATACCACTTTGTAAATTGTAACTTTAAGTCCATTTAGTTTAGCTTTTGATTTCCTCTAGAAACAAAGGAAGACTATGGCTAAAGCACTAGTAGTAGATTAGATCTTCTATTTATGTCTTTTGGATATCTTTTACTTGAAAAATATTAATCGGACTCTAGAGCATCGGATTCATTCTTTCGAACCAACTTGTTCTTCATTGATTTTTTTTATTTTTGTCTCTGGTTTCATATTTTTACCATTGGTTTTTATATTTAAAAAATAAAAATAAAAACTAAAACAGAAAATGTAAAGAAACGGGGCTACAGTTTCAAAAGAATTGATAACACTGTCCTTTTATTTTTTAACCCTTCCATCATTTCCCTCCCCTTCTCATAATTATAGGATTCTTTAAAAATGTTTGCATACATTTGACATTTCAAGCAATTATTTTAATAGACATACAACCAATTACCTCATTGAAGTTAAAATGATATGCGAGATTTTTTTCACACAAAATTAGATTTCATACTTGAAATCGGTTGTCTATAAAATTTAATGGCATAAATTTGCAAATTCTTTGAACAGTTTGATTCGCAAATAAATATAATTAAGGCCAAAAAGTAGACTCATGCAGATTGAATAAAAAGACTAGAATCGCTTAGCTTTATAAGCTAACAAAAAGTCGTTAGTCAAGATGTTCTTACTTTGTTCCTGAGTTCCAGTATGGTTAGAGTACCTTCGACAAATTCTTTGACCCATTTGATTCCGAAACAAATTTGACTAAGGCCAAAAAGGTAGAATTCCGCATACGAATACGGAGAAAAAAATTGCTTAATTTTATAAAGTTATTTGTTCTATAGGATTATACATAAAAACTCTTTTCCACAGTCAAAAAGTATGGTTAGAATATCTTTGACTAATGAACGATCTTTCTGGCCTGGTTCAACAATACAGGAATATATACAACATCTGTAGAGACGAGTTAGAAGCCAACTATTGCTAAAGGCCAATCCATTTTCTCTTCATTATCACTCAAAAGTTTGATGTGTGAGTGTGACTAATATCATTCCATAACACTCTATAAACGGAACTGAAGGGACTGGAATTTACATTCTTTGCATAAAGTGTTTGTCTCCCCACTGCTGTTACCATTATGTCTAGCCAAATCCAAAATCCAACCAAGAGGAGAGATAATCAAACACAGATAATCGGAGGAATTGCCCTTACTGTTGGACAACCTAATGTGAAAGAGCTAGGCATGAGAGCTTGAATCTTTTCCCATTAAGATAGGACTATGAAATAAGAATAGTTAGGGTATCCTTTCAGTATACTTGTGACCTTTTGGGAAGTGGAATCCTAACTTTCAATCTGCAGCATCTACTCTCCAGTTGTCTAGTCCACATAGGAACCCATTATAACATCCTAACAACATTTTGTTCTGCAAATTAAAATTTTGGCTTAAAAAGAGTTTCGTAAGCTATATATGATTTCTAAAACATACCCGATAGAAGTTCTAAACCATAATATTGCTGGAAAACCAATTCAGAAACGAGAACACCATCATGGGTAACAACTTGACGATGCCAATTCTAAAAACTCTAAGACCAAGCTAATCCTGGCATCCTAATAACTGCAGTTCTCTGCAACCTTAAACCATCCCAATAACTATAGCTCCTACTTGGTTGTAATTGCTCTACAGTATGTACAGGCTTTAATATATAACTCCCATTTCTCATTCGTAATACACATACATTTATTTATTTATACAGATATACAGATAAATATGTGTGTTCTACGGATATAATTACACATATAAACACTATCTTGAGTGACTGCTGTAGTTACAGTTCACTGAAACATAATTCTAATTATAAATAAGCCTCCTCTAATTGGATGTTTTCCTAAATCCATGAGGAAAAAAAAAAATACAAGAAAACAACAGAAAACATAGTCAAGGAAGTCAAGCACCTGTGTGTAAACCTAACAAGCAACCCATGACCGCCTCGCTCTCACCATAAACAAAACTACTGTACAGTCATTTTAAGTTCATGATCGAAACAAACTAAATTTTCGGATCAAGTCAACAACAGATAATCTCTACACTTAAGGCTACGACAAAATCAAGTAGAACATGGATCTTGAACAATAGATGACAAGAGAATCAAAGCAATTCAAATAACATACAAAAGTCTCGACGAAAACAGTGCAAACTCACAGAAATCAAGAAAACGGAAAAGTAGAAGAATGAATAAGAGAGGTGACCTGGTGCTAGCGAAATCGTAGAGCTTCCCGGTGCTGGAGAAAATGACGACTCCGACTTCGGCGTCGCAAAGGATCGCAAGTTCCTTCGCCTTCTTCAACAATCCATTTCTCCTCTTCGAGAAAGTCACTTGCCTGCTCGTCGAATTATCTATCCTCCTTATCACTATCTTTCCTCTCCCCATTTTTCACTCAAAATCCCTTCTAGATCCTTCTAGCGATCAATATTATGCAAAAAAACAAGTAATCCATCAATCGATATCCTCATAATCTCTTCACAGTTTCTCAAATCTCCAAACACATAAATCTCAAACCAAAAAAAGCGAGAGGAAGAAAGAGAAAGAGAAAGGAATCGAGAGAGAGAGAGAGAGAGAGACAGACGGGAGATCTTTAAAAGTTTGTGAGTAAATAGAAGATGAAATGGAAAAAAGAGAATGAAAAAGAATAAAAAGGAAGCTTACTTGGTGGTGGTGGTGGTGCTAAAGGAGACAAATGGATGAGGTCTCAGATACGTCGTTTTGTGAGGACGACGGTATACATCACCAAAGTAGCTGTACAAGGAAAGCCCTTGTGAGTGAGTTAATAACCTACCGAGGAAGGCGAAAACCGTTTTCTACGATAGTTTTCTCTCTTTCCAAGTTAGAGAAACCAGCTGCTGGTTTTCGCACCTTTTCATGTCACGTGTACCAATCAGAAAATTTCCTATATCTTTTATCTTTCGTCACCAGGTGTTACGAACATGGAGTCCGTACGCTCTTCCAGTAGCTAGTCGACGCGTGGAGACCACAAATTCGTAACAGTATTTTTTTCCTGAAAATGGAAAGGAGAAAAAAGGGAATTAAAATTTGGTAGGAAGGGGAACTTTGCCCCTGTTATTGTGGAATGGCACCTGTGTCCCCAAGTGGCCCGGACTGGAATTGGTTAAGGTTTCAGGGTTTGGAGATCCGTCTTTATCAAAATACGACGGGATCAGTACCTGATTTTGACTAAATTCCAAGTTTTTAATGTTTAGAATAATTCCTAGTGGCTAATAAATTACCGGTAACATAAAAAAGTACACGCGAAACTCATAGTTGCATGCTGTTATGGTGATTAAAAAGGTCATGTTTCTATAGCAAAGAGAATAAAGAGAACGATTTACAAAAAAAAGAAAAAAAGAAAACGATTTTTCAATGCCATTTTTTATGTTTTATAATAATGTAATGTATAGTTAGGATTTCTTTTTTTGCTTTTTACTGCCTTTTAAAGCTGTAAGTTGATTTCAAAGGACTTATTAAATTTGGGATAACTGTGTTTTTAATTTTTAAAAATTTTAAAATAATTAAATCTTATAACTTTAAAATTTTCTATTTCAGTTATATATTTTTATTTTTAAGATCATTCTAATATTTTCTTCATCATCCATTAACAAAAATATGATGTCACAGAAAAAAAAAAAGACATTTAAACAACATGAAAAAGTTGGATAGATTGTTTTAAAAATATATCATTTAATTTATTATACTTACACACTATTTGATTGCAAAACTATACTATTTTACAATAGATGTAGAATATATCTAAAACAGCATAATTTTATTGTTAAACGTTATATAAGTGTGATAAATAAAATAATGTAATTTTGGAAACTGCTTATATTATCTTTGAAAATTATTTAAGTGTCTTATTTTTTTATCATGTTAAATTTTCATTAGCAAAAAATGATAAAAATTTAGATTTAACTCAAACATAGAGATATAGGACTAAAATAACAATTTTGGAAATTATAAGATTTAATTAGAAAATTTATTTAAAATGATTTTTCCTATTGAATTTTCGTTATTAAATAAGCTCATGAATTCCACAAGTGCTTAGAATCTTTAGAAAAAATATGTGAGGATTTGAGACCAATACATGACATAAATAATTCTAGCTGTAAGATACTGTTAATGTTTCCTGCAGGAGAATTATTTCTAGTTGGAACTTTCATGTTTAACCGCACAAATCCAGTTTTCAAGAAGGAAGAACTGAATTGATTACTTCAGTTTATTTTCTTGAACAACAAATAAAGTGAATGAATTTGAAATTCTAAAATATATATTGACCTAATTATATAACCTTATCACGAATAAAATTGATTAAATTACTCTTGTGTAATTATTTGTTAATGTAGAAGAGATAACTTAAGTAATATTAATTGTCAAAAGTGGCTTTCATGTTTAACCGAACAAATCCTGTTTTCAAGAAGAAAGAACTGAATTGAATACATTAATTATATAGTCGCGGATGTCAAGTCCAAGCATTTGTTAAATGTCATGTATTGGGTGGATATGAAATAAAGAAATTATAATAAAGTGTGATTTAACTGACATGTAGAACTTTTTTTTCTTTCCTCTTCTTCTTGGAAAAAAAAAAAGTCGATGAATCAGAAATAAGAAACTTTTCCGTTCTCGGGGTTTACTTTTCGTCACATTTTTTCACTTAATTCAAGTTTGTTCAGTTGGGGTCAAAATTGTCAATACAAAAAATGTCACAGGGCTGTGTCTGAGATTTCAAGGCAGGGAGATTCGATGGGAAACCACGTGTCAAACGATGATGTGGAGCGTGGAAAGTCAAATAATGAATAGTACAGGCAAGGTGGACAGAATTTGCTTTGCTTTTTCTCGTTGTGTTATTAAGGTTTCCGAATTAGGAAATTAAAGACTGTGTCCCAAAGGAAATGAAAAAAAAGATCGTACTTCGGTGGAATTGTTTGATGTTGCCGAGGTCCAAGGAAATAGATTTGGTGACATTCTGGGTTTCTTTGCTTTTGAGTGTTTTGTCTGGCTTCTGGGTTCTGACAAAGCAAGCCCCCAAGTTGGGCACTGTCACCCGTCATCCTATCCAACACTATGTTGAGTGCTTGTGATTCTCCACCTTGGCTTCTCTCTCTCTCAGTCACACTCGTTCTCCCTCTCGCTGTCTCTCTCTCTCTCTCTCTCTCTCTCTCTCTCTCTCTCTAAAATATTATT
>JAOXYD010000002.1:3806535-3821175 GCA_028565735.1 Pinacopodium congolense
AACCACCTTTGCCAAGTGACTTAATTATTCTTCTAAGGTCTTTAAGTTATTCTTCATTTCCTCCTTGAACTGAAGAGGTCATAATTGCTTTTCATCAATACACATAAACAAAGTCAAATGAAGACACCATTAATCAAAAGCAAACATAAAACTAAGATGGAATTTCCTCACAGTGTTCACTCAAGACTCTCTCTAGGAGACTACACTACCATAGGCTTGCAAATACACCTATTTTCCTCTACATAGAAGACATGCAATCATGGATCAAAAGGGCTTTTACTTGGATGTAATAGGGTTTTGGTTAGGGTACGGTAGACAGGTCAAAGGGACTAATCACAATAATTGACAAAGTACTAAGTAAAAAGAACAACTGAACATAAATTTCGATATAAGCAAATTAACACGAAGGACAACAACAACTCAATACTAACTAATGTTACTATACCTTTTCTCCTCGTTTTTTTGTCTTCTCTTTCTTTAATTTTTGCTTTATTTGCTTTGTTTAATTTTTTTTACTTCAATAACAGTAAGAACGAGGCAAAATAATAAAAACAAGAGTAAATAATAGTATATAGCAACAAAAAAATTAATAGAATTACCTCTCAAAATATCTCAGAATACAATTAAAAAAACACACGTACTTAAATCATAAACATCAAATGTGTACTCAGTACTTCATTCAACTTGTGAAGGGTAAGGCTAAAGGGTTTTATGTTTCAATGTTAGGTGTTTAATTCAGAAAGAAATAGGGTCAAAGGCTCAAAGGGGTTTGTAAGGGGAAAATGACAGGATGAGTCATTTAAGCCCAGGGGTTTAAAACAAAGAAGGCCTGAATCATTTCCATAAAAGCATGCAACTACTAGTATCAAATAGGTTTAGAGCAAGTTTTGAAGATAATCTACCTAGGATAGCGTAACACTCAACAAAGAATATAAAATGACTATGAAATGCACTCATATAGCCTCAAAACCTCACATGTTCTTATATGAAAATCCATCAAAATTTCATACATTGCCTCATCTCTCCAGTCTTAAATGTTTGACTGAGTCGGAAGTTCTTTAGTGCTTTATCCTTAACTTTAGTAATTGTTGATAGGATCAACAAGTGGGAGGACTAGTGAGTATGTAGGCTATTAAGAACAAAGTTAATGAGTTGAGTCCTTCGTACAAAAAAACTTCTACTACATCAACTTGATGTCTTCTTATGGCTCTTCTCCAAAAATGGAAGAAAGTCCTTGTAAGACAGTCTTCTAATAGAGACTGGGATTCCTAGATGGGTAAAAAGGAGTGTTGATCTCTTTACAAACTTAAGTTATATATATATAGATATAATTATTGTTTCTATTAAAAGGATGTCTTAAATATCTACTCTTAATAAATTATAAGGCCTTTAACAATGACAATTTTAAATTGTTAATGATTATAATAATATGTAATCATATCTATAATCTTTAATTATCATAGTTGATATTATAATTTTTATATTTTCTATGATATAGGCTGAAAGAATTTCAAAAGGTTGATCACTAGTGTATTTATTATTTTTATTCAAAAATATTTAAGAACTTTGATTATAGCTTGCAAATATCAATTTTTGTCTTTTCACAAACTTAAGTTTTTTTCTATAGTTAAATTGTTAATTTCTATTAGAAGGATGTATTAAATATCCACTCTCAATAAATTATAAGGCCATTAATAAGGACAATTTTAATTTATCAATGATTATAATAATATTTAATCATATCTACAATCTTTAATTATCATAGTTGGTATTATAATTTTTATAATTTCTATTATATAATTACTTTTATTAAATATTATTTTTAATTGAATATATAATAATTTTTTGTTATCATATGGATATGCACTAATTTTTTGTTATCATATGGATATGTGTAAGCATATGAACAATATTCATTAGGAGTAACAATTATTTTATAGATATAATTCATAGTAATTATCATTGAATAAATCACTAAGTACATGCAATAATAGTTTGTAAAGTATATGTGAGAGAAACTATTTGATGATTTTTTGTGAAAAAATATTTGATGATGTTTATATTACTTATGATTATGGATAACAATTTTTTAAATACACAGAATGGTTTATAAACTACAAATTTTAGGTAAATCACATGTTTTAGGTAAACTATTTAAAGAATTAACAATTCAAAATTAAATGAAGAATTCAATTTACATAAGACTTAAAAATCTAACTTTGCTCTTAACTAACCATATTGTTTAAAATTGAGGTGAACTATATCTTTCTAGTAAATTCTATATTCTAGGCAAACTATTTGAAAAATTAACAATCCGAAATTAAATAAAGAACTTGACTCAAATAAAGGTGTTAAGGTGTCTTTACTCATAGGGTCTGTTTGTAATAAATGAATTCTACAAATTTTGTGAAATTCATTTGCAATTCTAATTTTTTATGATTAGAATACAAAAATTATTCATTTCAATTATGTTATTTAGATTTGATGGAATTTAACATAACTAATTCAAATTCCATCAAAATAGTTGATATATCCAAATGAATTCTACAAATTTAAGAGGCATATTTTTAGTTTTAAAAATTACGTAAAAACAATCATAAAATTACTAAAAATTTTAGTGTATTTTATAATATACTATTATATTACGTTAATATAACATAATATTATGATATTATATCATATTTTTGATCTTTTTGAAGAAGCATTTACAAATTGGGACTTTCTCATTATAAATATACAAAATAAGAATAAAGTTGAATAGAAAATAAGATAAATTTGATGGGTATTTGCATTTTCTCTAAATGCCTGATGAAACGACTGTAGGGTAAAATTCTTGAAAAGTCTTGTTAGAGCTACTCAAATCCATCTATCTAAATTCAATTGTTATCTATTACCTGATTATTTCATAAACCACTTCAACCACGAAACTCGTTTTTTATAAGCTCATCTTTGGTAAAAGTAAACTTTTTATTAGTCATTAGATATAAAACTTTGATGTATAAAACTAAAAAGCTGTTTATGTATTAGTTTTTCTCCAGCAAACAAATATCAACAAATAAAATAAAAGGGTGATATTTTTAAAAAAAATTATATTAGTATAAATGTTAAAAAATTAAGGATGTATTGTTATTGTTATTTAATTTTATAAAGTTATTATGTTAAAGGGTATATTAAAAAATATATGTAAATGAATTTTCAATTTTAGATTTATTTTAAATGTGATAATGAGAAATTCAATTGAATTACAAAATTTAAATAATAACTATCTAAACAAAATAATTTATTTACAAATAAATTCTATATTTTAAATTCATTTTTTCCAATTAGGACTTAACTACCATCATCTTCAAAATTAAGGTGAAGTGTAACATTCTATTCAAATTATCAACTTTTTAAATTAAAAAGTTACTGAGAAAACTTTTTCACCACTTAAATAAAGGCAGCAATAATCTTCTTATTCATTAGATATACATATGGGTATGAATGCGATTTAAAAAATAAGTACGTGTACAATATCACTATACGCTATTTAAAGTCAACTAGTTGTCATTCTTATAAAGAAAGCTCGGATTAAAGGGGCCATGAAGTTCGAAAATGTTTTTTTTGAAAAATTAAAAACTTTATTGAGTTAAATGAAAGAAGTTATAGATGATATCAACATAACAATTACTACAGAAAAATTGACAACACCTAGGATGAGCTAAGCTACACAAGAAGGACAATAACTTAACAATTAACAATTGATGAAATCTAGCTAAAGTTAGAGACAAAGCCAAAGCTAGCAGAAAACCAATAAAGGCTAGATAGAAAATCAGCTACAAACAAGACAACCTTAGTTACATAGATCTCAAGGAAACGAAAGAAACAAATCCATCTAGCAAGGTCATAGACCAACATAAATGTAACACTAACTAGATAACGAAGGCAAGGTGCACTGCTACCCTCGTAAAGTATAAACAAGCAAGAAAACACTAAGAATCTTATGTATCCTTTGATTCTTGAACCATCTTGTCTTCCTATTGATTATAGCATTGAAGATAAAACAGATAAGGGATGAGGATGAAGGCTCCATCGATTCTACAAAATGAAGCTGGTGCCCTCTTGAAGTTGAAGATTTAACATTTGCTCTCTAGTAAACTGAACCATTGCCCTTGTGAGATCATCTACAGACATACTTTTTTGTTGAAAAATTTTATCATTCCATTGTTTTAAAAAAAAGGAATTAGAAAAAGAGATTTTACTAATTAGTAATTCATTATATTGCAGGGTGTTTTACTTAAGGAACCACTCCACAATTACACTAAAACTGTGATAAGGAGTTGTGATGTCACAAAGACGTTGCACAGTAAGCCATAATCAAGAGGAATAAGAGCACTAAAAAAAGAGGTGGCTGATGGACTTTGCTTCCTCACTGCACAATATGCAAGTAGGAGAGATGGTGAAGTATCTACAAATCCTGTCTATTGAGTTAAACTTACCCTAAAGAGCTAGCCATAAAATTGTTACAACTCTTGGAAGAGATTAAGGGAACTAAACTATTAAATGCCAAGGTACATGAAGATGATGATCCCTTAAGAGATCTCGATAGGAGCAGTTTGTAAAGATCCCTGACTAGTGTTTTGACTAAACATATCTGTCTAAAAAAAGGAACGAAGCCTGAAATTGATAAAATTAGGTAGTGAATTAAAAGCTAAGGAATACTCAATCAATATATGCTTCAGCAAGGTCTGAGTAGGAATGATGGACTGGGCACTAGAGAGAACATTTATTTTGAAAAGGGGGACCATGATTAAACTAATTGTCATACAAAAAAAAAGCTATCCATCCCATTACTAGGAATAATATAAATAAAAGGCTGAAAAGATTCCAGGATTTTCAATAAAAAAAGGTCTAAGAAGAGTCATACTTGGGGGAAATAGTCCAAAAGCTGCTGCTGTGGAGATAATAAGAGTGAAGCCATTTAACCTATAGTGCTTCTTTATCTATAAAGACTCCCCAAATTTGTTTGGTCATCAAGGTTTTGTTGAGAATGCAGATGGAGGCAATTTTGAGACCACCTTCATCTAAAGTGCTCATAATCTTAGCCGTGACCTTTTTAGAGGTGTCTCCAGCCCATAAAAAATGCTTAAGCACCTTATCAACCGATTTGATTATATAAACAAGAAAAAATATACGTGAAGCCTAATAAATTTGCATGCTACTGATAATAGATTGGATAATCTAAACTGTATCAGCTAAATATAGAGAAGATTCTCTATATTTAAGCCAATTTTTAAGCCAGTTATGAATCCTCTCCAGAAAAGATTGAAAGTCTTATTTAACAGGTCATTAATAAGATATTGGAATGCCAAGATATGAAAAAGGAAGCTTACCTAGAGAAATTCCAGTGATGGTAGCAAGCCAATTGATATAGGACTGGCTTCCTAACCAATAAACATTTGTCTCTTACTTTTATTAATTTCAAGACTAAAGATGCTAGTGAAAGTATGGAGGGTAGTTATTAGAAAGCTCATAGAGGCAAGGTTTGCCCTAGAAAACATAATCAAATCATCAACAAAAGACAAATTGTAAAGGCCTAGACATTTACATTTAGAATGAAATTTAAAGTTGTTGTCCCGAGAGATGGAGTGCCAAAAAAATTGAATTAAAACCTCCATAGCTAAGGTAAAAAGATAAGGGGATAGTGTACACCACTGACGGATTCCTGGAGCACTATTAATGAAATCAGATGGTTGGCCATTAACAAGAACATGATAAGAGACAGTAGTGATACACTGTTCTATCCACCAAATATAAGTTCTTAGACAACCAAGGCTTTGAAGAGTTTGGAGAATAAGAGTCCAATCAATAAAGCCATAGGCTTTGAAAAAAATCAAATTTAACTGCACAATCATTCTTAAAGTGCTTCTGATTATAGCTTTAAAATAACTCTTGGGCAAGTAAGATGTTATCTCATATGAGCTGACCTAGAATATAAGCACCTTAATTGTGATATATAAAAGGACCTATGACGGCTTTGAGCCTAGAAGCCAAAATCTTATAGATGCCCTTGTAAATAATATTGCAACAGGGGATTAGGCTAAAATCATGCATCAATTGAGGGACAGGCACCTTCAGAATTAAAGTGATAAAGGTTAAATTAACCTGTTTAAGCATCTGACCAAATCTGAAAAATTACAATACTGTGTCTATGAAGACTTTATGAATGATAGGCTAGGATTCTTGAAAAAAGAATGCATTAAAACCTTAAGGTCCTGGCACTTTGTTGGGCTTGAGAAAAAATAATGCTAATTTGACATCTACGACTACGATGGGCTTGATGAGCAGTTTTTAATCTTGAACGCTAAGTTAAGAGGGGAAGAGAGGTTACAGATTGGTGGAGGAAGAAAAAACTTTTCTATTAGAAGGCATCTTGAAAAGGTTGCTAAAATAGTGCACTGCTTCACACAGAAGGTCCTCTTGAGTTTGAGTTATGGTGCCATCTCCTCGCTAAAAGGAGATAGTTCTATTAATATTCTTCCTAGCTAATACTTTGGCATGAAAGAACTTAGTGTTTCGATCTCCATCCTTCATCCACTAAACCCTTGATATCTGCTTAAGAATGCTGTAGTGATTATCTAGAGCCTTAATATATTGTTTAAGAGCCTATTGCTCATTAATCAACAAAACTTCATCTCCTGGCTACAAATTTAGAGAGACTTGGGTACTGGTAAGGTGTTCTCGAGCAGAAACAACAACATAATTGGTATAACTAATATTATGAAGATTTAGAGATTTGAGCTCTTATTTGATTTCATATAACTTCTTAACTAACTAAAACATTTTGACATCATTAATCGAAATTGCTAAACCTTTCCTGACAACTTCTTGAAAACCATACACCTTGGATAAAAAGTTGTTAAAACGGAAGGGGAAGGAGAGTGATAGGACACCTCCCTTAAAGACTTATTCTATAAGGAAAAACAAGCCATCACATGAGGACCACATGAACATGGAAAAATTCAGTAGTGAAGAAGTCAATAGTATACTGCAATTATTAGGACTTGCTTAAATCAAGGATAATCTTCAACTACTTGCACATTTTGCATGATCACATCCAGCTCCACTTTCTAGTTGGTTTTGCTAAAATCTAGGAATTTGTTATGATCTTATTAGTTTAAATACTCTGGTTGTTTTATTCATGGAAAGATCGAGATATTTTAAAAGTATTTTATTGGAGACTAGTCCTCTCCACACAGACTAATCTTTGTGTTCAAATTATTGCACTCAAGTTTGTTAATTAAATCTCTTTTCATTCCCTTTCATCTGTAGTTCCTATCATTTTGGTATCAGAGCCTCACACGATCAATAATGGTTACCACCTGTTCCAATACCTCTACTACTACTCCACCACCTCCTCCCCTCCCTTTGGCAACCCATTCCCTTGCACTGGTAACAACGTTGAATCCTACCAACACCCAGCTAACCAACCCTTCTAATGAAGCCATTCTTCAACAATTAGCCTCCCTTACATCTCAATTGGCTGTCATGGTTGCCACTATTAAGGCTCAGTCTAAAAGCAAGGGCCCTGCTAATAGTATGGAGCCTCATGATAATGTAAGATCATCATGGGATGACGAAGTCAATGCTGAGGTTGACTCACCATAGTGGCTGAAAAATCCCTCTTACTGACATTATACTAAGATGGAATTTCCTCATTTCAACGGTGGAGATCCTCGCGATTGGATGTTGAAGGCTGAAAAGTACTTTCGGTACTACCAAACACCTAATGAACTAAAAGTCAATGTTGCTGCCATGTATTTGGAAGGTGACACTCTTGATCTCTTTGCCTAGATCAACAGTGAACGAACTCTCTTGTACTGGGAAGAACTTGTCAAGGCATTGTAGGAAAATTATGAACCGGCGGAATTTCTAAATCCTAATGAGCACCTCTGCAACATCTTACAAATATGTACGATACAATAATACATTTAAGAATTTTCCAAACGATCTACCCGAATCTAGAATTGGCCTAAGCATTGTCTACTGGACATATTTCTCAATGGACTAAAGGATGACCTTAAGGCTGATGTTCGTATCCGTAAGCCTCATTTTATTTACAAAGCTATGAGCTTAGCTCTTGAAATTAAACATAAAGTGGGATCTTCCCATACACATCTGAGAAACAATTCTTGGCCCAATCCATCCAGGACCAACCCACAACTAGCAACTATTTTAGTTCCAGCTACCACCACGTTGGCTCCCAAAAACACCACCACATCAACTCAGCCCTTAAACCACAATCAAACTTGCTCCATGGGATCTGGAAAGGCAAAATCGCATAGCCAAGGGACTCTGTTTCCAGTGCAATGAAAAATTTACTCCTAGCCATCACTACAAAACTGCCTCCCTCACATTGATGGAGTAGGAAGAAGATGACCAAATAGAGGAAGAAGACACAGCAGGTGACACAGCTGCTGAACTTGCTGAAATTTCCTTTCATGCCATCCTAGGTAAGTCCTCTTGCACCACAATAAAATTGTAGGGAACCCTTAATGGGCGTTAGGTGCTGATTCTTGTTGATAGTGGGTCTACCCAAAACTTCGTATTTGATTAACTTGTGGAGGAATTACAACTGTCAGTCCACTATGTACTAGCATTTGGGGTGCAAATAGGCAATGGGCAGATCATCAGTTGTAATCGACTTTGCCTAAATCTCGCTGTTCAGTTGTCAAGTCCCACCATTACCTAAGATTACTACCCTTTTTCCATTGGTAGTGCAAATTTGGTCCTAGGAATTAAGTGGCTAGCCTCCTTAAATACAGTTCAAGCTAATTGAAACGAGCTATTCTTGATTTTTCATGTGAATGGAAAGCGTTACAAGCTCTAAGGGATCCCATTGAAATCAGTTGAAGCATCCTTTCAATATCTGTCCAAAGATTTAGCTCACCTAGGTAACTCTATCCCTCAAGATATTTAAAATTTGATTTCCAATTTTGAATCAATTTTTCAGGATCCTGTCACCCTACCTCCGTATCGTCAACATACCCACACTATTACACTACTCTTAAATTCTGAACCTCCAAATATCCATCCTTATCGCCACCCATATTTCCAAAAGAATGAAATTGAGAAACAAGTTTTTGATTTGTTCAAATTAGGTTTTATCCGACCAAGTACCAGTCCGTTTGCCAGTCCTGTTCTATTTATCAAGAAAAAATATAATACCTAGCGTATGTTCATTGACTATAGACACCTTAACCAAATCATCGTGCCAGACAAATACCCCATACCCAATGTGGATGAGCTCTTTGATGAGTTACATAGTGTATCCATTTTTTCAAAATTAATTTGTGTTCTGATTACCATCAGATTCATGTCCACCCTGTTGATATATACAAACCAAATTTTCTTACCCATTTTGGCCATTATAAATTCACAATCATGTGCTTTGGCTTTACCAATGCCCCCTCAACCTTCCAAGCTGTCATGAATGACCTTTTCCATCTTTACTTGTGTAAAATTATCCTTGTCTTTTTTGATGATATCTTAGTAAACAGTCAGTCCCTTGACCAACATCTTCACCATTTGGAGCTTATTCTACAGTTGCTTCAGTCCAATCACTACTATGCTAAAGCTTCCAAATGTCTGTTTGGACAACCCAAAATTTCTTTTTTAGGGCATATTGTATCAATAGAAGGAGTTGAAGTCGATCAGGATAAAATACAATCAGTCTTGGGTTGGCCTACGCTAACTAATGTGAAGGAGCTATGTGGATTCTTGGGTTTGACACGTTACTACCGCCGATTTGTCCAAGGTTATGGCCTGATTGCTAGGCCACTTACAGATCTCACCAAGAAGAATGCTTTCCAATGGTCCCTACAGGCCCTTCCTTCAACTCAACCATGCATTGACCACTGTCCCTGTCCTCATATTGCCTAACTTTTCCCAGTTATTTACAGTAGAATCTGATGCCTCTTCCGAGGGTATTGGGGCTATTCTTCTACAATCGGACCATCCTACCACCTATTTCAGTAAGGGTCTTTCATTTTCTAACAGATTTAAATCTAAATATGACTAGGAATTGCTTGCCCTAGTGTTAACATTACAAAAGTGGAAACATTACATATTGAGACGCCATTTCTTTGTTCAAACTGATCATCATAGCCTCAAATATATCCTCTATCAGCGTGTAACCACTAATGAGCAGCAATGGTTGCTTATGAAGATCATGCCATTTGATTTCACCATTGTTTACAGATCTGGAAAAGAAAATTTAGATGCAGATTTGCTCTCCCACAGACCCCAACATGTTGATTTCTTAGCTCTTGCAGTCCCCATACCTTTGGACTTTGCTCATTGGGTTGAGTCCCTTCAAGAGTATCTATATACTCGTGATACCTTAACAGCTATTCATTGGGACCCATCCATTCAACCAGATTTTCATGTGGTAGACAACATGCTGTTTTACAAGGAAAGGTTAGTGGTCCCACACAATACCTTTCTTCGCTAGAAACTTCTTTTCGAGGCACATGATACGCCTGCAACGAGTCATGGGGGAATTTTGAAGACCCTTAAGAGGCTCTCTTCCAACTTTTTTTTTTTTGCTAGAATGAAGCAAGATGTTCACACCTATGTCCAGAATTGCTTGGTTTGCCAACAAGTGAAGTATCAAACCTTAGCCCTTGCTGGTCTACTTCAACCTTTACTAATTCTAGCACAAATTTGGGAGGATATTTCGTTAGACTTTATTTATAGATTGCCTAAGTTTGGGGGTTATGATACTATCTTCATGGTCATCGATCATCTCAGAAAATACTTGCACATTATTCCTATTGCGAACCCTTATACTGGCAAATTTGTTGATGAGATTTTTTGCAAGGAAATCGTAAGGCTTCACGGCATCCTAAGATCCATCATTTTTGACCGTGATGTTGTCTTCCCCAGTACTTTTTGGTAGGAGCTTCTCCGTCTTAACAATATCAAATTGAGGATGAGCACCGCCAACCACCTCCAAACGGATGGCCAAATAAAGGTGGTCAACCATTGCTTGGAGAATAACTTGCGATGCTTTGCTCATGAACAACCTCGTATTTGAAATACCTACCTGCCATGGGCTGTGTTTTCTTTCAATACAAGGTTCCATTCTTCCGCAGCTATCACTCCCTTCAAATTGGTTTATAGTCATGACCCTCCAATAATTTCCCCTTTTGTCCAGAGTGAAACTCGGATTGCTGATCTTGAAGCTCAACTTCTTGAACGGGATGCCATGCTAAAACTTTTGTAGAACCAGATCTTACGAGCTCAAATAAGGATGAAACAACAAGCAAATACACATCAGCGACAAGTCACGTTTAAGGTTGGTGATTATGTATTTCTGCGCTTACAACCATACCGTTAACAATCATTAGCTCTTCGTCGGTATGTTAAGCTTTTTCCTCGCTTCTTTAGCCCATACAAAATTCTTCGTTCTATTAGACCAGTGGCATATGAGCTTAAACTACCACCGGATTCCAAAGTTCATCTCATTTTTCATGTCTTCCTTCTTCGACCAGCACACGGACAACCAGCTCCTACTATTCTAACCCCGCTATTGATCAATGCAGATTGGGAATTAGTCTTGGCTCCTGAACAAATACTTTCCCATCGCTGGATACATACAGCTGGCGTCGCTTCTCTTGAATTGTTAGTTCAATGGGCAGGTCAACCTTTCTAAGAAGCAAGCTGGGAATGTTATGACCTCATTGCTATGCAATTCCCTACTTTTTATCTTGAGGATAAGGTGAGTTTCCAGGGGGGATGCACTGATATGACACCTCCCTTAAAGACTTATTCTAGAAGGAAAAACAAGCCATCACATGAGGAACACATGAACATGGAAAAAATCAGCAGTGAAGAAGTTAATAGTATACATCAGTTACTAGGACTTGCTTAAATCAAGGATAATCTTCAACCACTTGAACATTTTGCATGATCACATCCAGCTCCACTTTCTAGTTGGTTTTACTAAAATTTAGGAATATGTTATGATCTTATTAGTTTAAATACTCTGTTTGTTTTATTTATGGAAAGATCGAGATATTTTAAAAGTATTTTATTAGAGTCTAGTCCTCTCTATACGAACTAATCTTTGTGTTCAAATTATTGCACTTGAGTTTGTTAATTAAATCTCTTTTCATTCCCTTTCATTCGTAGTTTTTATCAAAGAGGCGCTGAAGGGTAAGCATATCCTAAACCATAATTGGTAAGTGCTCAGACATAAGATGTCGGAGAATTGATGCTCGACTGCCTAGAAATTTAGAAAGCCAATGATGGTTGACAAGAGCACGATCTAGTTTCTTGCAAATAAAAGAGTTGGCTTTCCTTTTATTAGTCTAGGTGAAGAGTTCACCCTCTGTTTTAAGGTCTACAGCACCTATGTAATCAACAAAATCAATAAATTCATTAGAAGGAAAAAGAACGCCGATGATACCTTCAGCTTCCTAGGAATACACTATTGAAATCCCCTATAATAATACATGGCTCGGTAATACCATAACCAATCTGCTTGAGCATACTCTATAGACTGGCTCTTTGAAACTCATAATTGTAGGGATAAATAAACGTGATATGGAAGGAAATATGAGACGCATCCTTTAGAGTGATGGCCAAATGGATAGCTTGATTAGAACAAAATAAGGAAGTAACCTCTTAGCAAGAAATGTCATAAGCAACTAAGATGCGACTATATGGGTGCGCTTGGTGATTGATAATCAATTTCCACTGATTAGACAAAAAAGAGAGCTTAGTGCATCTGTCTACAGTCAACTTGGTTTCAAGCAAACCAATAGGACTAGGTTTATTTAATCTAATGAAATCTAACAGAACTAATTGCTTTAAGGTTTCATTAATCCATCAAACATTTCATGTGAGAATCGACATTAAGTTACCTGAAGGGATGGGGAAATTTTCTTTCTCCTTGTGGATTTTTTCTTAAAACTAAGAGTGACACCTTTACCACTATGCTCCATCAAGAGGGTCTAAGAGCTTAACTGACTTCCATGTATTGGACTGGTTTGATTGATACCATATAAAGAGATAGCTTCAGAATAACTGGGACCTTCCTCAGATTAACGGCTACAATCATATGTCCTATCACTTATAGAACATATAGAACCCCTATCACTAGCCTGAATTTTAGGTGCTGGGTCACAGTTTACCTCTCCAGTTTCTAAAGGGGCCTAATGATCCCCTCTTAGATTAGAGACTGAAGGTTTAGGAAGCTTATCCATTTGAGAGATTAAGATCTAAAGTTAAGCTGGTGGAGTGTGCTCACACAACTGAACATTATTAGATTATTGCTAGACAGCTGCCATGCCTTTGGCATTTGGATCTTCATACTAAAGTGGAAGCTTAGGCAGGTCTACATCAAGGGCTTCCCTTTGTAGCAACTCATCATAGCCTCATATAATGAAGGTTTTACTTGTGAGTTTCCAAACAGCCGAGGGCTTTAGTTTTTAAGAGTAAGAGATTGCAATATGTTCTTCAAATACACCTCTAGAATCATCCAAGGTATTGATATAAATAGACTATAACAACGATTGCTAAATGTCTACAAGAACACACACATGAGTATAGCCTGCCCTTTTTGTGCTAGTAGTATATTCATCCATACAGACAAGCTTACCAACACAACTAGCAAGATGACTTATACCTGTGGTGGTCCAACACTCCAAAGGTGTTTTATGAATGTTGATCCAGATGGGAACCTGTTTGGTTTGTAAGTCAAGCATATGAATGCCTGGTTTCCACTTTTGAAGAGAGATCAGAACACTGTTAATATGCCATAGACCAAGCTCCATCACCTTAGCAGCCTGTTCAAGGGAGTGAATTTTAAACAGGAACATGTTCTCTTTATTAATCAAAACTTCTGAAAGACTTGCCTTTTTTCCATTAGAGAAAGACCTACTTATGCGCAATCGAATAAGTTAGACGCTTGCTGACGAAAACACCAATTAACAGGGACTTCCACTTCTTAGCTCCACCCTAAAGAACTTTAATTTAAAGCTACCACTTTGTCATTCACTTTGGAAGGTGGACAGTAGTAAAATTCAATATGAGACGCGACTTCGTCACCCAGAACATGCTTATAAGATTTCCTTGTCCAAGGGGTAGAGCAGGGGGCACTCCCTGGAGTGATTCGCACAAGAGGATTGGAAGGGTTACTGCTTGAAGCAAGACTAGAAGAACCGCTTCCACAAGCCAAAGGGGGAAATAGGTCAACCATATCTAAGAAGAGCCAATGGGAATCTACTAAGAAAGCACAAAAAGGACGAAGGCAACGGTAGGGACGCAACTATGGAGGTAGAGGCCAGAGAAGAAGACAAGGACAACGAGGGCGAATCCAGCAGCAAGGACCTCGAGAGGGGAAGCTCTGTGCTTAGGGATGAAAAGTCACGAAAAAGAGGGCCAAAAGGAAGAAATAGATAGGAGAGGGGAGTTGAGAACCAACAATATGTTTGGTTTAAAGGTTGGAATAGATAAGGAATATAATAATTATTCTTAAGAATATAAAAGATGAATAATAGAATGGAATGGGTATTATTTTGTTTGGTTTACTACTAAAGAATTTCTATACTAGTGTTTGGTTTGAAAATATAAACTTGGAATGACAAAGGAATA
>JAOXYD010000002.1:3827670-3843483 GCA_028565735.1 Pinacopodium congolense
AGTTCCATAATATGTACCTTTCTGTTTACTACAAATGATTTTTAGCACTTAATTGATTATCAACTTTTAGTAGTTATGTGCACAACAATATTCAGGTTTGGTTATATGCTTATCCTTTTGGCTGTTGTAGGAACCATAGTGAACAAGGCGTCCAACTTCCAAAAACCTATTATAATTACCATGTTACTGTAGCTAATGGAATATTTGATATGTGGATGTAAACAAGAATCGATGATTGAGTAGCTGAATAAATTACATGCTGAATATTGGTATATGGTCTGCCGTGTGGATTCTGAGTCAGATTAAGCATAGATGGAAACAGTTAGAAATTTAGTTCCTGAAGATAAATATCAAAAGAAATGTTTGTGATTTTTGAGTGATCCTAACAACAGTTTTGAATGTGTAGGTACTGGGATCTTCACTGGAATCCACCAGGGGGCAAGGGAATATTTGATGTGTATGTTCCTCCCTCAGCTGTCACTTATGCATGTTAGATACAGGTTGTATGAAACTGAAAATATCTGATGGAAGTTATTTGTTTCTTGTGTCAATGGTATTGTGATCATGTTGTCAACTGAATAATCATTACTTAAATAAATTGCAGTTTGAAATTAAGTGAATCTTTTGAAAGTGTGCATGAATTTAACAAGTGTGAAAAATAGATTTTACACCTAGTTGCCTATCCCCACGAAAACCACTTGATGATATTGCTATGTTCTATTTGAAAGAGTTATATATATCAAGTTTTTTACCTACGCCGTTGTGTTGATATGAAAAGTTTACCATTTCCTGTTTCCTTGTATTTCTTACTGCATATTGTTATATTGGTATGGAAACTTGTATGAATTCCAGAAATGCTTGTAAATATAAATCAATGATATTTTGGAATTTTCCTTTTTGTTATACTCATGCAAATCAACAACATAATGTGATGCAGGATCTGTGGAACAAGTTTTACGATTATTGTGGAAAATGAGGAGCAGATTGAACTCTCATTCAAAAGAATGTGGGATTCCTCCCTGGAGGGCAAGTACATTCCCCTGAACATAGATAAAAGGTCCTTTCTAGAATTTGACATTTCTACCTGTACATCATGCATTTATTGTGAAAATAGATCTTTACTGTGGAAGTTCTGATGATTTCTACTGTCTTACAGGTTTATCTTACTGCGTGGTTCCTCGGGTTTCTATTCATATGCCATTTATGAGCACTTAGCAGAATGGCCTGGTTTTGAACTTGGCGAAACCCGAATCACATTCAAACTCAGAAAAGACAAGTAAATGGGTCATAAAACTTGTTTTACATAATGAGTCCATAAGTCTTATGTTTTGTCATAACTTGATTTACATCAAGTATTCTGTTATAATTTCCTGCATAGTTTATGCTACCTACTGTGCTTCTTTAGTCGTGCATCAACCTGAGTGAATCAGCTTTAGCTTGTTCACGCACCAGATGCTTGATTTTGCAAAATATAAGAATCATAGTACGACTTTCTGATGACAAGCAGAAGAAAAAAGAAAAAGAAAGTATCATATGACCGATAATAATTCATAACATGTGTACTAGTGCCTTTGCAATTGCTTGCTGAATTATTGTTGGCAGCGTGTGTGACAGGCTTAATCTTTTATGAAAAGAAGTCTAATTTTTCTTCTTTAACTTGTTAAATGAAATTGAATGAGTAGGCGTTTTTTGTTTGAGAGGATAGGTTCCAGTTCATGGCTGTAGCTGACAACCGGCAAAGGTTTATGCCCCTACCTGAGGATCGGATGCCAGGAAGATGCGAAACTCTTGGGTATCCAGAAGCTGTCCTCCTTGTTAATCCAAAGAACCCACAGCTTAAGGGAGAGGTTCTTTTCTATCTTATAATAATATCTCATCACCATTCTTATTTTCTTTGCTATTTTTCAATCATTGCGTTTTTTTGTGAGGTTACTTTCCTTTCATTATCTGTACCAGTAAATTGAGTTTGAATTAATTAACCTTATCCAAGGATTGATGAATTTGAGTTCTGCACTTTTTGAAATGTCAGTGTAATGATTTCTATTACTCCTACATGATAGCACTAATTACAGGTGGATGACAAGTACCAATACTCGTGCGAGAACAAAGATAATAAAGTTCATGGATGGATATGCTTCCAGCCACCTGTGGGATTCTGGCAAATAACACCAAGTGATGAGTTCCGAACAGCCGGGCCTGTAAAGCAGAACTTAACATCACACGTTGGCCCCACCACCCTTGCAGTAAATAACTGATCTTGCACATTAAAGATTTTAATAACTGTGGCAATTGGGTTTGATTTATGTCCTCGTAGCTTAAAAAAATTGACTGTCGACACAATGGTTTTGTCAGATGTTTCATAGTGCACATTATGCTGGCAAAGATCTGGTTCCAAGGTTTAATGCTGGAGAGTACTGGAAGAAAGTTTTTGGCCCTGTTTTTATTTATCTCAATTCTGCTTCGACTGCTGATGCACCTTATTTGCTGTGGGAGGATGCTAAAATGCAGGTCAGACAAATAAAAGTTGCAAGTTCTGGTTCTTTCCAATTGGTGAAATAACTGGACGGTTTTCTCACAGATGATGGCTGAAGTCCAACGTTGGCCATACAGTTTTCCTGCTTCTGAGGATTTTCAAAAGGCAGAAGAGCGTGGCAATGTTTGTGGTAGACTACTAGTCCGTGACAGGTAGGCGTTTAATACTTGATCTGCTATTAGGCTGATAATCTAATTGATGAACATGTATAAAAGCTTCGCAAAACAAGTGGATGTATGTGCAATAATGTTACACAAAGTTTGGCCTGGGATTTTTGTTTGTGCCAGTCACCATGATATTTAGTATAGTCGTTCTATTGGTTGTCCGTTAATAATTTTTCATACAGTTCAAAAGATTGGAATAGTGGTTTGATGTGTCTTCATGCTATTTCTCAAGAACAGCGAGTGTGGCTTGAATTTTTATTATGCATAAATTCCAAAAAGGGATGAAGAACTATTATTTCTTGATTCACTGGCATTGGCTGTCTTCAAATCTTTTTGTTATTTTGACATCTAGGTATATCAGTGAGGATTACATATTTGCCAGGGGTGCTTATGTTGGTTTGGCCCCACCAGGTGACACTGGATCATGGCAGCGGGAATCCAAGGTCCTTCTCTGTTCTTTTCAGGACTTTGTAACAAGCATGCTAGATAGAGTCCATTAAATAACCATAAAGGAGAAGAAGATTTTATATTAAAGCACATTTGTTGACCTGAAAATTCTATGATGGTATAATTGCTGAAATTTTCTTATTATAAATTGTCATTTCAATAGACTTTCATAGGATGTTGCGGATGTTAAGGTTGTTGGAGAGTTAGTTCATCAATCAGCTAAAGAGTGGTATACTTCTGATTGGATGTTGGCTGCTGATCCTATTTACTGATCAATTATGTTGGCTGTTATTCTGATCAGCACTACCAAATTTGGACTAAGGCAGATGAGAATGGGAATTTCACCATAAAACACATACGCACTGGAGTATATAATTTGTATGCGTGGGTACCTGGATTTATTGGAGATTACCGTCTTGATGCTGACATATCAGTAATGTCAGGTTTTTTTCTACCTCACGGTCTTCTTTCTGTCCTGTTTTAACTAAAATTTATAGGGCTCGTGCAATATAGGTTGTAATATGGAAATGGAGGATCTTGTTTATGAGCCTCCAAGAGATGGGCCAACAATATGGGAAATAGGAATTCCTGATCGATCTGCTGCGGAGTTTTATGTCCCTGATCCTGATCCAAAACATATCAATAGGCTACTTTTCAATCATCCTGACAGGTTAGATCTCTTCAGAATTTTTGCTGGAGATAATTTGTTAACAGTAAGACATTTGTTGTGGTTTAAATTCTCCAGAATTTGCAATGAAAGGTGACTGGATCCACATTAGCTTGTATAATCCTTAATTTGAGGCTCTGACGCGAGATGAAATCGTTTCCTTCAATTTTAGGTTCAGGCAGTATGGGCTGTGGGACAGGTATGTGGAGTTATATCCGGATGCAGACTTGGTTTACACAGTGGGCGTTAGTGACTATAGCAAAGATTGGTTTTTCGCGCAGGTTATCAGGTGCATCCTTTTGACATGGACTAAATTCTAGTTGATAAGGATTGCCATTACATAATTACATTAATACTTGCATAGTTTGTGTTGAAAGGTCTGTTTGCTGAGTAGCCAAAAGTTGGACTAATTGTCTGTGTACCTGTCAGAAAAGTGAATCGAGAAAGATTACCTCGAGGCCTGAGCAAGTATTTAAGGCAGTCACTATGCCATGTTTTAGAAACCTTGGTTATTGTTATGATGACGGCTTTTCTTCTCTAGTTTTCATATTCATTTCTCTCAATTTTGTTCCTATTTAATAATCATCCGGCATGCTTCTCTGAATAATAGAAGAAAAGATGATGGCACAAACGTAGGAACTACCTGGCAGATTAAATTCAGACTTGAGAAAGTGGATCGGGCCAGTACCTATAAATTGCGAGTGGCACTTGCATCTGCTACTCTGGCAGAGTTACAGGTAAAAGCTAGCATTTCATGCTTGAATGTTTATTTAAGGTACTGTGCAGTGAGAGGGGAAGTGAAATATCATGTAATCTTAAAAACCGATTTGCTTGCAATTCACACACAAGGTTGAAAGTTTCTATGATCAACTCCTACAGGTTCGTGTCAATGACCCAAATGCAAATCGGCCATTGTTTACAACCGGATTAATAGGGAGGGACAACTCTATTGCAAGACATGGGATTCATGGGCTCTACTGGCTTTACAATGTAAATATACCTGGTTCTCGGCTGCATGAAGGAGAAAATACCATCTTCTTGACTCAGCCAAGATGCACAAGCCCTTGGCAAGGCCTAATGTATGATTATATACGTCTTGAAGGTTCTCCATCTGCTGAATTCCCAAACCAAGCACTATGTTCATCAAAATAAAAAGGCAAATATTGCATCATTTATTACTAGATGAATATTATGTGTAAAAGCATAAAGAAGATATGTCAACATGATATATGGTAAAAACTACGTGGCTGTCGGGTTAGTGGCCTTCCATAGGCATTTTGTCAATTAAATTATTATTTTATCTTTCTTTTGTATTAAAAAATAAATGTGTATAAGGATAAAATCTATGGAGGGTTATGCAATCATTTTCATTATAGGTACTATACATGTGGCATGTAGTCATTTCCATTAGATATGTTATATGACTTTGTAATGTAAGGATGGGCTTGTATTTTTTTTATGATTCTATTTTACTATTTTGACTTCTAGGCCATTGAATAATTTGAATTTATTTAGTTTAACTTTTTGTTTTTTTATATGTTTTATTTATTTTTTGTTTTTGTACTTTTTTGCTTTTCATTTGTACAGTTTTTTTATTTTTGTATTTTTTTCAATTTTTTTATTTTAAAAAATAGAAATAGAAAATTAAAAACGAAATAGAAGCAAATCTTAGCAATACAATGAAACAACAAAGATATTTGTTTTTGGTAACTAAGATTTTCCATGAATCTTGATTCCACAATGGAACTATCAACTAAAAGCAAAAGCAATGTATTTATGAGATAATGTCCGCATTATTTGCCATTCGGTAAGAATCCATCTCATAAAGAATAAACCCTTAGGCCCTTTAAACCGAAATCATCTTTGCTGTGCTAGTTATTCTACGATCAATTTGAAATTTTACCATATCCGCGTAGCTGTAAAATGATAATGATATAGTTAAGATTTATCACCAATTGGATTCATAATTCATTTGTTTTTTCCACGTCAAAAACATATAAAAGAATTTGTTACATAATGAGATTCAACTGACATAAAGATTATTGTGAGACCTTTTTCACCATATTTAAGGTCATGATACAAGGAAAACACAAAGAAAGAGTTTATATTGAATTTGTGTCAAATTATGGAGGATTAATGATTTTTTATGGAATACATTAGCGACGCCGTTGTGATCTTGTACAATCATCGTTAATGTCTGATACTCGAAGAATAATGACCTTTGGACTTATTATCAATGACGTCGTTATTATCTCGCCCAGATTGTGGTTATGCTCTTAAATTGAGGGTAAAAATGAGGCATGTGCATATCTTCTATTAGTGTGTAAATTTTAAAATATAACCATTCTATTAATGGATGAATAAAAAAGGGCTAGATGAGTCCTTAGTTGGTCAGGATACGATAGTTATTAGGACAAAGGTAGGTAGTTTTATAACTAATGAACCACCTTTATCCTTATCACATTTTATTCTTATCTTGAGTTAAATAAGTGCAGGGAACTTCTATAAATTGTGAGCCCTCACTAAGTGTAAAGGTTCCATATTCTTGAATAAAAAGTCCATCTTTGTTGTTTAAGTACATTGGTTCTTCCATTTCTCTATAAGTGCCTCAAAAATTCTACACACTTGTGCAAATATTAACACTTGTCTTTTGTTACAAGTTTTAAACAGATTTTTACAAAATTAGGAGTGGGATTTTGGTTGCAATTACAAGCTAAGTTTAGAGCTTAAACACACTCCTGTAACTGTTGATATCAGAACCACAAAAGTGGATCATTTTGCTGTCTAAATGGTGGGAAACCAAAACATCGAGGTAATAAGGGAAAGATTGGCCAGATTAGAATGTGCCTTCGCTGCCACTCCGGAAGGGGATTCCATGTCATTTTCTGGACATCTAGAAAAGGGATGCAAAAAAGGCCAAACGAAATTTTTGTAGAATCAAATTGAAAAGTTAGCGTTATGAAGGATGTTTTAACCTTCATTCAGGAAAATGGTACCATGAATTGCGATGGCACTTGGACAAAGTTAAAAAATTCTTGAACCAAATCAATTTAATGATGTAAGAGATGTTAATGTACTAGAAAATTTTCTTTGACATAAAATAATATTTTGATGCTTAAAAAGTGTAAGAATGTGACAAAGTGAGATTAATAAGCATGTATCTTGTGGGAAATATAAAGCTTTGGTAGAAAGCAAGAATGGATAAAAACTCTAAATATGGGTAAACCAAAGATTAGTGATTAGGGAACCTTGGTGCAAGAATTGAAGGAACAATTCCTTCATTGCAATACATTATAGATTGCACGAGAGTAACAAGTATGTATCTTGTGGGAGATATAAAGCTTTGGTAGAAAGAATGGATAGAAACTCTAAATATGGGTAAACCAAAGATTAGTGATTAGGGGAACTTTGGTGCAAGAATTGAAGGAAAAATTCCTTCATTGCAATACATTATGGATTGCACGAGAGAACTTCAAAGAGTTGCTATAATATAGGACCTTTTATAACTATATGAAAGCCTTTAGTTCACTCATGTTAAATATTTGAAATATGTTTGAGGAGAGCAAACTTTTCAATTTTCTATCTGAATTACAAACTTAGACACAAGTGAAACTGAGAAGGTAATATGTTCAAGATTTACCTAGTGCTATTATGATTAGGGATCGGTTGGTTAATCTGAAACTAAATAAGTATAAGGAGAACTTCAATAATGGGAATGGCAATGAGAAGCCAAAAGGGGAGCAATCCAGTGGAACAAATGAGAAGGGAAAGAGTGACCAAAAGGTTGTCCACCATAAGATCAATTTTTTTATTTGCAACGAGGCACATATTAACGACTCTTTGTGGAACATATTAACAGCATGTTGTGGTCTTATATAACCACCATTTTGCCTAATGCTTGAAGAATGATAACTCTTAAACTTATCATCAATGACGTTGTTGTTATCTCACCCAAACCGTCATTATTCTCCTAGATTGAGGGCACAAATGAGACAGTTGCATGGATTTTATTGGTGCTTAAATCTTAAAAGGTTTTGGCTATATTTCTACCTTGTTAGTTGAATAAAAAAGGGCTAAATGAGTCCTTAGTTAGTTAAGATGGTAATTATTAAGACAAGATGGTTTTATAACCAATGAATAACTTTTGTCCTTATCACATATTGTTATATTTAATAAGTGCATACGATTGTTATAAATTGTAAGCCCTTCAGCAAGTGTAAAGGTTCCACATTCTTAAATAAAAATCCCCTCTTTATTATTGAAGCTCATTGGTTCTTCCATTTCTCTATAAGTGCTTTAAAAATTCCGTACACTTCAGTACACATTAACACTTAGTCTTTTGCTATAAGTTTTGAATTAGTTTTTGTTGAATCAAGAGAGAGATCTTAATTGTAATTACAGGGTAAGTTTAGAGCCTGAAAACACATTTGTAACAGTTAACATGTTTAATTAATAAGAATATATAATAAAGTGACTCTTTCTTTTGTCAAACTTGACTCACTCTTCTTCATAAGATAATTTAGATTTAAGGAAATGAAAAGAAAAATTGTGTATCCAATTTCTAAAAACCATCTTGAGATTTTGTTTGTTTTAATTATATATGTGTGTGTGTGTGTGTGTGTGTGTGCGCGCGCGCGCGTACGTGCGTATGCTATTTACAAATGTAGTTAATTCACATTAACAATTAATAAAGATTCACACATAAACAAAGATGGTAATATAGCAAACAATTAATTGTTAAACTTATGTTTTGTCGTATTCTTACATGGAAGAAGACCTGATAGATTGCACGTCTAGTAAGAAAACCTTGTCATTTAATTATGTCTATCTAATAAATGAGCAATTCTAAATGAATATAAAGAGAAATTCAAATATAGACCCAATTATACAATCTTGTTATAATAATTATCAATAGGGGAAAAATATTTATAATGTCCTGAGTAATTTAAGGTATACAAGAATAGAATGAATATATATATTATAATAATTACCAATATTTATCATAAAATACTACATAAATATTATTCTCATTTTTAGTTATGATGTTCAACATGATTAAGTTGAATGTGAAACTTAAGCTTTGTTTAGTACTTTTTTATTTATTGTACTTATTTTTTGTTAAAATAGAAATTAAATTAAAAAAACATGTTTGATATACTTTTGTCTTTTGTTTCTTTGCGTTTTATAGACAAATTTTTTCTTATCTTTATAGTTTATAAACAAGTTTTTTTCTCATTCTTCTCCAAACTTCTATCAGTCACACCCTTCTCCAAATTTCCTTCTCCTCATCTCTAGGTTTGTAGTTGTTGTACTTTTCTTCAAATCTTCTTCTCTTTATAGAGATGACTCTGTAGTGGTGGTGGTGATCATACAAATAGTATAGGTGAGTTTGTGAGAGGTAAGATAAATGGAGGGATGCAAACAAGAATGATGATGATGCAGTATCACCAACACCACCAACACCAACAACAAAGGCATAATATGTATAGATTTGCTGGATGATTCTGACCCACGTGTGGTTGCTGAGGTAGTCCTAGTGGCGATTTTAAAACTTCCATATACTAATGGCTTCTTTTAATATGATGCTTTGCTTATTGCATCAATATATCATATAAATGATTAATGGAGGGGGAGAGAGAGAAACTATATAGCTATTTACTTATGGCTTTCTATATGGTATTGAGGAATTTCTCTGTCTTTCAAAGCAGTTGGCCAGTTCCTAAAAGATATAAATATATGGATCCGTATATTTATAGTTTGTTTAAAGAATACATGGTATTACTCTTCAAATTATATATATTTGGATGGGAAATTATGGTGGTTAGTTTTATGTATGCAGTAAGTTCCAGCCTCTATTGGTTTTGTAGATTGAAGGACATGTAATTTTAATTGAATTCATTTTTCTTTCTTAATGATAAAATGCCTTATTATATATTATTTTTTATTTTCATTTTTATTTCTAAAAAAATGTTTTCTTATTGAAATATTTTTAAATAGATTTTAACAGTATCATCATTAGTCTAGAAGACTTATGTAGTAATTTCCCACTTGATGTGGAGAAAATAAAAATAACCCATCTTACTTAATATGTGACCAAATTTTGAATATAATGCAAGCATAATGATTTTGCATGAATAAATCTTTTTGTCAATATAAATTGGTGCTTTTCCAAGCATCGTACATACTTAGGAGTTTTTTTTTTCCCTTTTCCCTTTTTTCCATTCTTTTATATCTGGCTTCATCTTATTTAGCATCTGGGAGAGAATAGTTGGTCTCTTGAATGAACATAGTGAAGTCTACTGTTTAATATATGGGAATGATATTAATCTAATTTCTTTTTTATGCTAAATTTGGCTAGTAATTAACACCAAGTTATATGGTTTATAGTTTTCCATAAGTGATAAGGTTTTTCATATAAATGTTTGCTTTCTAAAATCTGTGTTTACTAAAACTTTGAAGTTAAGTTAATGAAACTTACTTGCCTAATACTCATTTTAATCCTAGTGGAATATGTTTTTTTGCATTATTGGTGCTTTATAAGAGTCATAAACACACGTGTATCATAGAGGCAAGTTGCTTAAGTTTTTCTAGATGCACTTTCTTATGTGGTAAAATTCCACCATAACTTTTAGGCTTTAAGTTCTATAAGGTTAGTTCTATAGGGTTTTTTTTTACACGAAATTATTTTTGGAATTATATTTATCATTCAACATAAAACTTGGAGAAATGAATACATGGGTATATTTGAACAAGGTGATAAGATAGAGGAAGCCTCAAAGTTGAAAGATAATTCAAGCAATTGTAATCTATTGCATTTAATTAGTTATGTGACCTTTAGTTAAATTGATACCTAGCTTTAGCTAATATAAGAGACATGGTTGATTTTGATCTCCTAGTCACTACATTTTCAATTTATAAATCTATGGTGATGAAATTTAAAATTTGTGAACCTACATAAAATCAGTTGTATGAATTATAAACTATGTTGAATTAATGAAGATTTCAATTAATAGTTTTGATGCAAATAAAACATAAATGTTACTAATGATTTAATTTTTTTATGATGCGTTGAAAAGACAGAAAAATGCAAGTTGTACAATACCTTATATTAGAGCCCCAAAATTGATGTTTCATGAAGAAAATAAAAATAGTAGAGCAACTATTAAAGTAAAGATCAAGTGAAGAGGAGATGAGATCAATATCAAGCTTAACAAGGTTGATTAGATTAATACTTTTAATTTTATATATAAACCTCAATATCCTTAACAGTTCTTTATGCACGTATGAATTATATTTTAATCAAATATTACATAATCATTTGTATTTAGGATTTTTACGTAAAATGTTTGTATGATCATTTGCATATTAGGTTTTTACATTGATATTGGTTTTGTGTACGCATAAATTAGGATTTAATTTTTTGGATATTAGTAAAGGGTTAATTTTCACCATAAAGTAATATTTTATTGGATTACTCTTTACCTATTAGAAAGTAAAATTATTGAGTTCCTTTTTACTCTTAAAATTATGATTTTGTAGATTATTCTTCACCCTTAAGTAAGATTGTACAAGTTTGCTCTTCACCTTCATAAAATAAGTTTTGGTTGAAAGGATTTCTCTTCACCTTAAAGAAGATTGTTTTATAATGAAATTTCTAACAAGTAGTTAGATAGTGGATGTAAGCAAAAAGATCTAGCCAAACCACAATAAAAATAAGTTTGCACTTTTTCTTCCCTTCCCTTATTTATTTACTTACTATTATGATTATTCTTGAATTACTTGAATTGAAATCACATTATTTGTATATTGGCATCATCATCATCATCATTATAGGTTGAATTGTAGTTAGGGATTATATCTGATGAATGACATATACACTCATGAGAGGTTTTATGGTCATTTAAATAACTACTAAGGGTAGTTAATCCTTTTTTAATATTTAAATTCCAAAAGGATGAGATTTGACTTATCCATTAATTCAACAAAATACAAACTCTCTACATAAAAGATTTGTATGTTCTTTAACTGATGGAATTTTACTTCAATTCAAGTACGTAATTGTTGTTTATTTTATGCATATACAAAGATCATGTTTGATATAATCTATGGGATTGTGTCTTGATTTATTCTAACATTGGTATCAGAGCCATGGTTTGAATATGCATGATATTATATTTTAATCGTTGTTTTAGATAAGTTATGATAATTTCATGAATATCATTATCATGAAAATGAATATGTTATATTTCTGTTTATATGATACTGTGTATATATTTTTTTGCAAATGAATTTACTGGAATCTTTCTCTATGAGTTTTTTGTTTTCAATCCGTCTCTTCTGTTACCAGATCTGAAATAGACTTACACAAGTAGTTTTACATAGTTGATGGTTTAGAGATCATTGATGGTTAAAAAAAAAAGAATTGAAAAATGAAACTCAGGGCAGAAGAATGACGTGTGCAGCATTGACGTTGGATTGCATAGTTGACATATGCAACGTTTTACATGTCTAGCAGTTTTAATGGTTGCAAAGTTGAAACATGATAATGTTTAGTGATAATTTTTAGTAAATGGGTTATAGCTTTGCAAAGAATGGGTTATGGCTTTGGGTTTGTTTTTTTTATCCAAATGTTACTAGGCTTTTAGGCTGTAATAATAGGTAGAGAATGGTGCTTTAGATTTGGATCTAACGATAAGGCTTAAGGCCTAGGGTTTTGGGTTGTTTGCAATTAGTTTCTTAATGCTTTTGGGCTTGTGAGTCTAAGACTTAAGGCCTTACAAGTGTGTTAATGTTTTATAATTAAAATTGTAATAATTAAGATTAGAAATTAGTTTTCTAATATATAAAAACTCTAATTTATGAAAATTCATTTATTTATTCAAATAAATTTTAGAAATAAGTTTCTAAAATAACTTAAAAATTAGGAATTAGTTTCTTAATTTGATTAAAATTGGAAATTAGATTTCTAATTGAATTGAACTATTTTGTTTGGTTAAATTAAAATAAAATTAAGAGTTATATTCTTAACCATCCCAACAGCATATCAAATATCTGGTCTTGTACATATCATTGCATATATAAGACTTCCAACTTCACTGGAATAGGAAACATTCTTTATTTGTTCCCGTTCTTGTGGCATTAATGGACAATTTCTCTTATTGAGGCCTTTATCTTAAGCAATGCGATTACCAATTAGTTTAGAATCTTGCATACATAATCGTTCAATAATTCTTTAAAATGTACATCGCTTGAGAAAGTGAAAACAATCTTTTCGAACGATCTCTTGAAATCTTGACTCCAAGAATGTACGCAGCTTCACCCATATCTTTCATTTCAAATTCAGATGATAATCAATCTTTGATTTGCTTAATGAATGCATAACCATTACAAGCAATTAATATATCATCCACGTATAAAGACAACATTACGAATTTATCTTTGGATTTCTTTACATATACACAATGATCCTCATTGATCATTTGAAAATCATACAAAATGATTACGTTATGAAAATGAATGTACCATTGTCTTGAAGACTACTTTAGTCCATAAATAGAATTTAATAAGTGACATACCTTTTTTTTTTTTACCTGTCTTGATGAAACCTCTAGGTTGTTTCATATAAATTTCTTCCTCTAATTCTCCATTGATAAAAGCAGTCTTTACATTTATTTGGTGTAATTCAAGATCCATATTAGCTACTATAGCCAGAATAAGACAGATTAAAGCGAACTTTACAACAAGTAAAAAGTTTCCTCATAATCAATTCCCTCCTGTTGTGTATGTCCCTTTGCTACAATGCATGTCTTGTATATTTTGATACTATCATCAACTTTTCACTTTATTTTGAGAACTCACTTATTCTCAGTTGCTTTGCGCCCCTCAAGGATGTCAACTAAGTCTCATAATTGATTGGAGCTTAAAGAAGTCATTTCTTCTTTCATTGCTTTCATCAATTATTCTTTATCAGGGCAGTAAGAGTCTCATTTACATTCCTTGGCTCTTCTTCCTCTTACGAAATAATCATATTAATTTCCCCTTCAATCTCAAAATAACGTTGGGGAATTATTCCTCGGTTACTCCTTCTTAAACGAGGATCATCAGAAACAGATTCATGATGAATATGATTGCTCCCACTCAGATCAATCATTATAGGAAACCTTTCTATGGAATTGCTCCCATTTAGTTGAAGTTCTTCTTCTTGATTCTACATAACAAAATCATGATGATCGAGTGCTTCATATAATAAAAGGTCTTTAATTATTTCCTCCTACTTGGGAAAATCATTCTCCAAGAATGTTACATCTCGTGATTCAAATTCAGTTACTGTTTCATTACCTTATTCACCAATAAACACATATCCTTTTGAGTGATCTGAGTATCTAATGAAGATATTCTTTCTTCCTCTTGGGCCTAATTTCCCATGTTTATGAGAAAGATCGTGAACATAAGCTGCATATCTCGAAGGCTAAGACTTGACATATTAGGTTTCCTATCAGTCCATAACTCATATGGTGTGGTAGTAATTGATTTCGTGGGGACACGATTAAGTACATAAGTGCTATTAGCAATGCATCACCCCAAAAGGCGATTGATAAATTTGCTTGTGTTATCATGGACCTAATGACGCCCTCTTTTGTCTTTCGACAACGCTATTTTGTTGTGAGGTTTTATGAATTGTTAATTGCCTTTCTATTCCTTTCTCATCACATAAGGCTTTGAACTTATCTGACAAGTATTCTTATCCTCGATCAGTTCGTAATGCTTTTATTTTCTTATTTAATTGATTATCAACCAAATTCATATACTTTATGAAACATTCAAATGCTTCTGATTTATGAGAAATCAAGTAAAAATAACCATACCAAGTATAGTCATTTATAAACGTAATGACATATTCTTCTCCACGTCTCTCCCTTACATTCATTAGACCACAAATGTCATAATGAACTAATTGCAATGGATATAAAACTCATGTTCCCTTTCCAAATGACTTTCGCACTATCTTACCAGCTAGACAATGTTCATATGCAAGTAGATCTATTTGATTTAGAGAACCTAGAAGCCCTTCTTTGACTAATCTACTAATTTGATTTTGACAAATATGAAATAGTCTAATACGCCAAAAAATTGAATCAATGTTGGAATTATTAGATGATGCAAATAATGAATAACTAATATTATTATTTTTAGCCACAACATCTAGTACAATAAAACCATCACACATAAAACTATGACCATAATACATTGCTCTAAGAAATAAATAAATAACGTCATTATGGAAGTTTATGCGGAAACCATGTCTAACTAACATCAATACAGAAAGGAAATTTCGACGAACTTGTAGAGCAAATAAAACTTCATGTAGGATGAGAGGTCGACCACCACGCATGACTAACTTACATGTATCAATTCCATGTACAGGAACTTTAGAATTGTGACCTACATAAAGCCATCGACTTCCATGTGGGAGTTTATGAAACTCAACGAAGGCATCTCTATCCTTCGCTACATGGTTGGTTGCTCCTGAGTCTGCAATCCAAAAAGGATGTGATTCGATTAGAAAAATATAACAAGAAACATTCACAAAACAAATGTTTATACTATAAAGCTATACCTTCGTGGAGTCGGTACAATCTCAAGCAAAGTAGCCCTTATTTCCATAATTATAGCACTTCATACATTTCATGTTCTTCTTCTTGAAGGGATGTTTCCCTTTTTCACGTTGGTTCTATGTTGCTTTCTTGGATTTCTGAGTGAGTGGTTAAATCTCTTATTCTTGTTCTACTTGTGTCCACCATGATGCTTACGTTTCTTGTTTATAGCTCCATATGAGCTAGAATTAACTGCATATGCCTCATAAGATATCTTTGAGGCTTCAAGATGCTCTTCCTCTAAGATGAGATGCCTCGCAGCATCTTCCACTATCTTGATGATCTCATTATGAGTTAGGTGCATCTTCATATGCTCCCAACTCTGAGTCAATTAATAAATCGTAGCTT
>JAOXYD010000002.1:3868195-3881090 GCA_028565735.1 Pinacopodium congolense
ATGCTCTTAACCAGGATTTGTCATGTATCGACTAACTACTCCCACTGCATGCTACCATGTTGAGTGCTCCAAATAAAGAAAGTGCGATATAGAAGGGTACATCAATCTCATATCAGATAGACAAAGGATGGCAATAGGGCTTATAAGTGTAGGTGTTGCATACCTGTTCAAATTGATCTTTTGGGGAGAAGGTAATGATCATGTGATAAAATAGTATCAGATCCAACTTTTGATCTCATCTAACCCCACACCGAGCACCACGTGTCATTAGTAGAACAACAGTCGTTAGTAGAACAATAGTAGTAAGCAGGGTGGGTCATTCATAATAAGAGCGTCACGAAGTTAAGTAAGGTAAAATGGCACGTCGAGCACTCCAAATGAAGGAAGTGCAATGTCAAAGGGTGCACCATTCCCACATTGGATAAAAAAGGGATGGTTTTGAGGTTTATAAACGTTGGCACTACACACCTCTTGACCCTATGGTGTAATGTCTAATCTGGTACAAATCATAGTGAACATTAGACTCCTAAGGGTTGATGCGTATGGTACTCGAGACACCTCCATCCTCTCTTCTTCATTGTTATGACACATACTTAGGGATAACTTGAAATTAATAAGAAATAGAGTAGAAATTGGCTTATAATTTTGCATATTGAATTACCACAAGATCTTCTTTAAATAATTGGATTAAGAAAGTCAAATCTCCCTCTTATTTCTATTTCACTAAATTTACATCTCTAAAATCTTGTTTGTTAGCCTCAAATCCTTCATTTCAAATTCCATAACTAATTGTGTCTTTAATTCTTTAATGTGATCATTGTTGGAGCCTACTACCAATATGTCATCCACGTACAATAGTAAGAATATAAAATCATCTTTATCACTTCTCTTGAAATATGTACAAGGGTCTACATTAAGTCTGTTATATCCAAGGCTTAAGATGAAGAAATTAAATCTCTTATACCAACACCTTGGCATTTTCTTTAAACCGTATAGAGATTTATTCAACCTAAGTTCACTTTCCTTTTTTCTTCAAAAACCTCATGGTTAAAGTATATAGATCTCTTCTTCAATATCTCCTTAAAGAAATGTAACTTTTATAACTAATTGCTCAAAATGTAAGTCAAATGTAGTATACATTGCCAAGATTACTTGAACCATAGTGAGTTGAACTATAGGAGAAAATATTTCGTTGAAATCAATTCCTTCTTTCTGAGCATATTATTTTACCACCAATCTAGCACAAAATCACTCTAATTGATCATCACCACCCTATTTGATCTTGTAAATTCCTTTTTTGTCGATAAACTGTCTTCTTTATAGTAGTGACACCAACTTTCATGTCTTATTTTTATAAAAATTTTTAGTTTTTTTCTATATTGTTATCATTCGCTGAGATGCATTTGAACTATTTATTACTTCTTGAATAATTGATGGATCTCTGTCATCAGTGAGAAGACAGTACGTAATATTGCCCTCTATAATATAGTATGAGTGTCAACTGAGTGGCCTTCTTATGTGAGTTTATTTATGGGTATCTAGAAAATCATATTTAACTTATTCTTACTCCTTGTGCTTTAGTTCAACTTGAAAAAAATCATTCTAATTAACTTCTCTTTCTACCTATTGTAATCTCTAAATTCTCTTTTGATGTGCCAACTTTTTTGCATGTCATTAATCTTTATCTACCATAAAAATAACATCTTTACTAATGATAACTTGTCGGTAATGGGATCTCACAAGCGATAACCTTTCACACCTTCAGCATAGCCTAAGAATATACATCGTATATATTTTACATTTAGATTTGTGGTTTCTTGAGCATGGAACATCACACAGTTATGACTTCCAAATATATTGTGTTTTGAACAATCTACTGGTTTTTCAGTCAATATCTCCATCAATGTCTTCAATTCAATTATAGTGGATGGAATCCAATTCACCATAAAACAGGCGGTATTAACTGCTTTTACCCAAAATTTCTCATTTAAGCCCATAATTCTCATCATTACTCTTATTTTTTCTAATATAGTTCTATTCATTTACTCTGTCACTCCATTTTATTAAGGAATATATGTCGTTGTGAACTATCTTTTAACGCCTTCTTACTTGAAAATTTTATCAAATTTTTTACTAGTATATTCTCCTCTATTATCTTTTTATAGACACTTGATCTTTTTGCCATATTTAATTTCTACATGTGATTTATAAAATTTAAAGAGTGGAAGTACATCTGTCATCCTTTTGATAGGAAACACCCAATATTTTCTCGAATAATCATTTATGAATGACACAAAGAAATTTGCTCCTCCTAGGAATGTAACTGATGCTTGCCACATATTAAAGTGAATGAATTCTAGAATTTCTTTACTTTTGAAATTTGATGTGTTGAAATTTAATCGATACTGTTTACTCACAATACAATGTTCACAAAAGGGTAATGATATTTTTATGAGACTTAGAAGTAGATTCTTCTCTAAAAGTATTTTCATTCCTTATTCTGAAATATGTCTAACCTTTTTATGCCATCTCATTACAGATTTTTCACTTGAACTAGTCATAGTAACTGATACTTCTCCTTCTTGTAAAGTTTCTTCCTTCAGCATATACAAATTTACAGTTATTTTCTCTACTTTCATAAATATAAGCTTTCCTTTAATCACCTTCCTGATCTTATTCTAAATTTCAAATCTGAAATTGAGATCATTTAGTTATCATACAAATAACAAATACTTTTTTTGGCCCTCCACATATCGAACTTTGTCAACAGTCTGAATTGTGTCATCAAACATCTTTAAAATTACTTCAATGCCAACAATCTTAAGAACTTGATCATTATACACAGATCCTTCAGAGACAGATTCATACTGATAGAACCATTCTTCTCGAAAGATCATATAAAAAATAGTTGTTGAATCGATAAACCATATATCAACAAATATTTTCTTTCCTCTAATAGTTGTTACTACTTCATAGACCATTACACTTCTATTATTTACAGTGCTTTCAGTGTTTCCTTGATGAACATAATTTTTTTTATTTAGATTCCAACAATCCTTCTTCAGGTAACCTTTTTTACCATAACTGTAACACTTGAAATTCTTTTTACTCTTGAATTTTGATTTATCATGATTGTGGCTCCTAGTTAAGTCATGTTTTATTATTTTTTCTCTTTTCATTATCAAGGCCTCTGCTTGGCGTGAACTTACTAGCTTATCTTCCTTACTCATGTGCCAACTCTCTTCTTCCACAATACTAGTTGCAATATCAACGAACACTAGAGTATTTGTATTGTTTGTTAAATTAATAACAAGTTAACAATATCAATCTAGTAGATATTGGAGCAGAAGTTTTGTACGTTCACTTATCTCTATTGTGTGCCCCAATGATGTGAGTTAAGAAAATAGAGTATTCAAAGTATTTAGGTGCTTTGTTACCAAAGTGGATTTAACTATGTTCAAAGTATAAACTTCTCTTTAGAAAATTTTTATTGTTAAGTAATTTGACCTCATACAATTAAGTGAGGTGATCCCATATTCTTTTATCATTTTCTTCTCCTTTATACTGGACAATACTCTATCGACTAATGTTAGATGAAGATTATCCCAGCTGATCTTTCTCTTATAGTTGTCAAGCAATTATCTTTCCTCAAGATTGCTTTTATCTTCAACTTCTATAGTAAAAAATTGCTCTTGTTAAACTTTCAATTTCGTACATTGCTACCATTGCTTCTACCACAACGGTTTTATAAATAATACTTTCAAAATGGTAAATAATAATCTAACTTATCTTTTGATATAAAAGATCTATTCTTTAATAGTAATTACAAAGCATATAATAAACAGATATATATACATAAGGCTGGCTTTGATACCAATTATTGAAAAAAAATAGATTTTAAATAAAGTAGGATTGTTGTTTAAATGAAACTAAAATAATGAAGATAAAATAAACTTATGTATTTTAACTTAAAATTTATATGTCTATTTTATGTTTGTTATTTTTAGTTTCGTTTAAACAACAATTTTATTTTATTAAAAAAATTTTATGTTAAAAAATTCTTAAATCAGAATAAAAACTAAGAACAAAAATAAAAGAATTTTACTGTTTAAAAAATTGAAGATTATAAATAAAAAAACGTAGATTCACAAAAATTATATACACAATTTTTTCTTCTCTCTTTTTCTCTTTCACCCGTTTCTTAATTTTGCTTCTCTCTTTTTTTCTCCTAACTGGGATTTTTTCATGCTGCTACTGCCTATTTATCTTGTGGCCAGTCTTTTTGTCGTTGTTAACCATGATACGCATCGAATGCCTAGCAGCCACAATTGTTGACAGCAATATCGACTATCCACCTAACATTAGTCGGTCACTAAGATTTAAGGGAATCTTCATCCAGCCACAATTGTTGGCAGCAATATCGACTATTCACCTAACATTATTTGTACACTAAGATTTAAGGGAATCTTGGTCATGCTATTGCTAGTACAGTAATATTATTCTTTCCCTTAAGACATAAACACGCTTATCTAGAATAGATTCCTGGAAGAAGGTGACTATCAGAAGCACTTGTGAAGATAGTTGAGGGCTGCCCATGTCGACTCCTTCAGTGCATTTGCATATTGAAGATGATCATGTAAAATCTCCTGAAATAACTTCAATGTGAATTTCCTTTTTTTTATTATGCTTCGCTTTATTTTAGTAAAGTATGGAACGGAATAATTCAGGATCCAACATGTATGCAGGTGGTGATGGATAATGGGATAGTTCGAGTAACATTATCAAAGCCAGGAGGAATTGTTACCGGCATACAATATAATGGCATCGATAATTTGCTTGCAGTAGATGATGAAATCGAGAGAGGGTATTATCTAAGCAATATAGACACCTAAAGTTTTTTGAAAATGACTTCAGAGAAAGTTCATACAGGTTTTTTGGATGAACTTTTAGGTACTGGGATTATGTGTGGAGCGAAGCAGGAAGCACCGGCACAACAGGAACATTCGATATGTAGGTCCTTTCTTTCTGTCATCTCATAATATTCTCAGAAACACCAAAACCTCGTTTGAATTCCTTTTATGGTCATTATTTATCAGCTAATAATCCTTATTGCCATAAAATTTATCTCAGCTTTGAAGGAACAAGTTTTAGAGTTGTAATGGAAAGTGAGGACCAAGTAGAGATCTCGTTCACAAGAACATGGGATCCGTCTCTCGAAGGGAAGTTTGCTTCTTTGAATTTGGACAAAAGGTAAGGATTTGAATGCTCTATGACATTCATAATTTTCTGAACTACTACTTAAAAGAAAGTGTTGCAGTCACTCTTCTGATACTGTGGATGTCATTGTTCATCAGGTTCATAATGCTTCGAAATTCTTCAGGATTTTACGCATATTCAATTTTTGAGCATTTAGCCGAATGGCCTCCCTTCAACCTTCCACAAATAAGAATTGTATTCAAACTTAGAAAAGATAAGTAAGAGTTACTCCACTATATGTACTTAAACCCACTCTTATGCTGTATACCAATATATATAAATAAGGTTAAACCGTGCTTTATGTGAATCGCTCTTTAATTTCTACATTTTGGGCCCATAGGTTTCATTATATGGCCGTAGCAGACAACAGGCAAAGATTCATGCCACTTCCAGATGACCGGTTACCTGAGAGATGCCAACCTTTAGTTGTTCCAGAAGCAGTCCTATTAGTTAATCCGGTGGAGCCGGAGTTCAAAGGAGAGGTTCATTTTCAAATTGGTTGATTTTCCAAGTTAAATTGCTAGCTTCTGATGAATTTTACGTCGTACTGATTAGTTAAATTCAAGCAGGAAATGACCAGGCTCTATAGTATTTGTTTCAGGACTCTTGCGTATGATATTAATACACAGGTATTATATATGTATGCAGGTGGATGATAAGTATCAATATTCATCTGAGAACCGAGACCTCCAAGTTCATGGATGGATATGTTTCGACCCACCTGTGGGGTTCTGGCAAATAACACCCAGTAGTGAATTCCGCTCTGGTGGACCCTTGAAACAGAATCTAACCTCTCATGTTGGTCCCTATGCTCTAGCAGTAAGTCACCACATTCAACCCAGCGAATTTCTTCCAAGTTATTATTCAGAAATTAGACACAATCATATCTTCTTTTTCTGTGTTACAAGCAGATGTTTATCAGTGCCCATTACGGTGGAGAGGATCTGGTGTTGAAATTTAAACAGAATGAGCCGTGGAAGAAAGTTTTTGGACCAGTGTTTATTTATGTTAATTCGGTGTTGGATAAAACTCATGCTCTTTCACTCTGGGATGATGCTAAAAATCAGGTTCGATCTACTTAGTTGACTGCATATCATTTTTAAGCCGTTATAATGGGTCGAACTTCATAGTGAGGAAATTGTACTTAAAATGATTCTGATAAAAGAATTTTTCAGAAAAAATATGATTAATTATATAAAGAAGGGCAAGCATTAAGAGTAGTTAATTACTTAAATAAACAAGATCCTGGCCTGGAAACATACACATTTCAGATTCACTTCTCACATCATAGAAAGTGATGGTGATTCAAACTATGACTCCCAACATCATAAATCTTTTTCTTTTAATCTGAAGTCCTTGAAGGAGGTTCAAAGTTGGCCATACAGTTTCCCTGCTTCGGAGGATTTTCCACGATCGGATCAACGGGGTAAAGTTAGCGGCAGATTACAAATCAGGGATAGGTACATATATGCTCTATGGATTCTGAATAAACTACAGAAAAGAATAATGCTGCAGATACTGATAATTTTACTTACCCTTTTACCTCTACTCAACTCTCATCCCTTAATTATTCTTGGTTGTTAAGTGTTTCTGGTTGAAAATCTCCGTGTCATGGTATAGGTACGTCAGCAAAGAAAACTACCGAGTAGGTGGCGCTTATGTGGGCTTAGCACCTCCAGGGGAAGCTGGATCCTGGCAAACAGAAGGCAAGGTGATCCTGTTGCCCTCGGATATCAATGTCCAACATTTCCTTTCATCTATAACAAACTTGGAAGATATAAATGTTCTTTCTTTTCAGGGATACCAATTCTGGACCAAAACAGATGCAGATGGTTATTTCTGTATTAATCATGTCCGTACTGGAAATTATAATCTCTATGCATGGGTTCCTGGAGTAATTGGGGATTACAGAAATGATAGCATCATTAGCATAGCAGAAGGTCTTAAATGTTTCCCCATCTTATTCACACCATCAAGGTGATCAATTTTGGATATGGTCATTTAACACTTATCATCTAACTAAATGCTCCAAGTAGGTTCTGACATCAACATAGGCGATCTTTTATTCGAGCCTCCAAGAGACGGCCCAACTTTGTGGGACATTGGGATTCCTGACAGGTCTGCTGCAGAGTTTTACATTCCTCAGCCTGACCCCAAGTACATCAACAAACTATATGTTAATCATCCTGACAGGTTAGTTCTGTCTCTTGGATTTTTGTGTCTTTGGATGTACTATGATCCTTATCACTCAGTTCCATTTTATGTTTGCAGGTTCAGGCAATATGGATTGTGGGAGAGGTATGCAGATTTATACCCTGAAGGAGATCTAGTGTATACAGTCGGAGTTAGTGACTACAAGAAGGACTGGTTTTATGCTCAAGTCAACAGGTTCGATTCTTTTCACATTCGAGAAGGTGAAAGTAGTGAACTTCGATTTGAGATTGAATTCAGACAAGTTTTTAACGTTAATTGCCCTGTAGGAAGAAGGATGATGACGACTCTTACACAGCAACTACCTGGCAGATCAAGTTCGAACTTGACAGCCTAGATCAAACTGGAAACTATAAGCTTCGATTGGCATTAGCAACAGCCAACATTGCAGAACTGCAAGTATGAAATATAACTCGACAAGTTATTACAGTCTCTGATCTACATGTCTTCTGAAACAACTGACACTTTTGAGTTGTATCTTGTTTACTAAGGTAAGGATAAATGATCCAGAGGCAGATCATCCCCTTTTTTCAACTGGAGAAATTGGGCACGATAATACAATTGTAAGGCATGGAATTCATGGACTTTACAGACTTTACAACGTAGATATACCAAGCAACATGTTCGTAGTAGGGAATAACAGCATATATTTGACACAGGCAATTACTAATAGCCCTGTGCAGGGGATCATGTATGATTATATTCGTTTAGAAGGTCCTCCAACTACAGATTCTGACAAGATACTCTGAATACAACAGCTCCAATTGGAATTCATATCATTCAATTACACAAGTCCCTGACGAAAAATAAACTGTGTGTTTATAATGGAAGTCACTCTCTGTTCTTATATTATATGCTTTTATCGTCCTTTGTATTATCTGCGACAAAATTCAATCAGGTTGTTCTATTATATCAGAAGGGGAGCAGATATAAAGAGGAAATGAAAGGAGAAGGCACAAACTCTTTAAGGGATAGAAATATGATTGTTACACCAACTAAATTACAGTACTGATAAAGATGTTGAAAAGGCAATAATGACCAAGGCCAAGAAACATAGAAACCAGAACATCCCCTACTAGAGCATCCCCTAAAATAGTAATATACAAACGAATTTAATGGAGTCTATACATTTGGAAATTGGGAAGTGAATGAAACATCAAGATAAGGTACTAATGAACTATTTCAGTTCACAAGCTGCCTAGAGAATAGTTTGGTTCTAGTTAGTTGAAACTGCTAAGTTTTCCATTGTCTTTGGAATACAACAAGAACACAGTCTACTCTCCGATGTTGTAATTGACCATATCATCTTGAAAGATGATACCATTACAGAGACTTGTCAAGTTTTTTCTTGGTGCTTTCGGCTTCATCAGCAGCCTTAACCTGCAACTTCTCAGCCTCAAGCTCAGCTGCTGCTGCCTGTTTTTCATTTTGCGCTGTCATTTTCTTTGCCTGTTGATTACTTGTCATGTAAAAGAATTAAATAAGAACAATATCTACCTAAACATTTAATAAGATCATAACCAAGAAAAGGGTACACGCATTGGTGGACAAACGTGGCATTTGAGAGGTCCTATTCCTACCTACCTGACCCAAAAATAAGGCTTTAACATACGTGAAACCTTCCTGCAAAGAGGCTAGGAATGATAAGCAGCCCTTCTTGACACGTGAGCTAGCTGAAGTATCATGTCTTCTCTTGTCTTCCAAGGCAGCAGAGGTGGTTGATGAGGGTGACGACACAATCTCTTCCATTGCTCCTGTTCTACTCTTCTTTTGGTCGAAGTTTCTCCCCACAAACGGATGATGGAATGAAAATTCAGATGTCAGAGAGACGGACGTTGTCGTTTTGAGAATGCCCGTTCATGTTTACACGTCGCTGGTCCCGTCTACCTTACGTGGTCGCTCGAATGTCATCCACGTTTTGATTGGCCTTGGTCGGACTACCGTGGTTTACAGCGAAAATACAAAAAGAAAAAAATTATATACCGATCATTTTTGTATAAAATAAAAGTTATTTTTAAATATTTTATTTTATTTTATTTTATATGAAAATAATTATATAAATTATTAGTAGAATATTATATAGTCAAACTTATACAAAAATTGGATTTTTATATTTATATGAAAGACATTTTGTTTCAAATTATTTTAAAATATGCAATATTACTTATTAGAAAATCTGGTTAGAATTTCACTAATTTTCGTTGAAATTATTTTAATAAATTACAATTAGAATATTTAGTTGTGACTAATTAAAATAATTATATATATTCTGTCACATATAAAATAATTGGTTACATAATATTTTTATTAAATAATCTAATAATATTTAATTAAATTTAATTAATAATTATACAATATTTTAAATAATTTAAGATAATAATTATCTTAAAATAAAAAAATTCATTTGAAAATTTTGTCTTTGACTCTTCATTTAATGTAACCAAGGGACTATTAGTATTTAGCATTACTTTTATTATTTTGTTGTGGCTTTTAGTTTTTGTTTTCTATCTTCAATTTCTAATTTGTATTAAAAATAAAATTTTATTTAATTAAGATTTATAATAAATAATGAAAATAAAATTTTATTTAGTTTTATCATCATATTCTTTGTTTTATCCTTACTATATTAGTAAATGTTAATATTAATATTTTATTTTATTTATTTTAATATATCATATTGTGTTCTTAAATTAATTAATATTGGAAGGATTATGGATTTGGACGATAATGAGGAGGAGGATGCAGATGAATCTTTTTTACAAAGGAACATAAAGAAGTATTTATAAAATATAAATAAACCATATATTTTTATTTATAGTTTCTTATTTAAATTTTTTAAATTTTAAATAATATTTATAAATAAATATAGAATAAATACATTTCTATCATTAATTCTTATATTAAAATAAAAATATATAAGAAGATATCAAATTTTAGAAAGAAGATTTATATACCATTAAATTTGTCGACAACTCAGAATACATAGTTTTTCCTTTGCAGAAAATTTGATATTATTGTTGTCTACTGTAGATTCAAGATCTATTTCAATACTAATAAATACTCTGAGATGTTTTGGAAGCATTTCAGGGTTGGCAATGAATAAAAATAAAAGTTGTCCATTTGTTTTAGTTGTTATACAAGTTCAAGCTAATTGGATAACTAATTTGACAGGGTTACAGGTTAAAGATCTACCTTTTACTTACCTTGGTGTACCTATATCGCATAAGAAACCTTTATATAGAGAATTCTTGTCACTTATGGAAAAGATCATGGGAAGAATAGGAAATTATAGTAATATAGCATTGTCATATACTAGAACGGTTCAACTTATGAACTTTGTTTTGAATCCAATGTATGTTTATTAGTTCTCCCATTTGATTTTTTCTAAAAGGCTTATTTAGACCATTGAGAGGATATTCAAAACTTTCCTTTGAAAGGATAATGCAGAAGGTGGATACAAGACTAAAGTAAAATGAGTGCCAAGAAAATAAGATGGGTTGGGGATTCCATGTTTAAATGTGAGCAATAAAATCAATATAGTTAGAAGGATATGGAGATTATTAGATGATAAACAATCCATTTGGGTAAAGTGGGTTCACTTTCACTATCTATAACATATAAACTTATGGATTGATGCCATGAAAAGGAATATTTCATTGATCATAAAGAATATATTAATGTTAAGAGATTAATTAAGACCATGAACTATTTTGTAGTGGAGAATAGGAATCTTTAGATAAGCTATTCTTCTACTAAAATTATATGGAAGCATACCCAAAGCATGTTTGGTTTGAACTACACTCACATAAATTAGATTGAGATTATCCGGTGATTAATTAATCTTAAATAGAAAACAAAGTCAGAATACACTAAGTTTCGAATCGTCTTTAATAATGCTATTTACTTTATTTGAAAGGGGAGGAACAAAAGAATGTTTAAAGGAGAGTTTTACTTAGTAAATGGTACTACATGACATTCTAAAATAAACAAAGGAGATATTAGGGGTTTGGAGAAGGGAAGGAAACAGACAAGATCCTAATTAATCTTTATAAGGTAGATAGGGAGTTTGTAAGAAGAGGTATAATCTAGTGTTTCATTCCTACAATTAAAGATAGAAGTGGAAAGTCTTCGCAAAGAAATAGAAAATATAAGGAAATTATAGGATAGTTACCATTAATCTAAAGGCGTAAATGTTATGTTATGTGACAATTATACAAGATCTACTGGTAGACATATCTCAAATTATATGAATTAATGGAAACTCAAGAAAGAAGCAACATACCTTAAAAGGAGCTTAGTTATTAGAGTTTAATGAAGTGGTGGCGTTACGCTAAGAAGGAATCTTGGACTGTTGGTGGAGAGTATAGTGATGAAAATATAAGCGACTAAAAAAAGATTTCAAACCTAGGTTTGAAGAGAGACAGGCTTAACATTTGAGGGGGTCTGATGAAAATGGGTTTAACTCCAGATGGAAATTACCATGATCGTAACCCTAAATGAAGCAAATTGAAGTAAGATGAGTATTTTTAGACATATTTCCTACTTGGGTGAAAGGAGCGAGAGCCCAAATTGCAAAGAAAGGAGCAATATACAGTAACTTATCTTAAGCTATCGATACGGAGGAATTGAAGGGATCTAGCAAGAATTGAAATCTCTGTACTCTCCTATTTTTCCATGGAAATGTTATATCAACGATCAGCTATAGCTTTGGATATGTAGTAGGTGTCTTGGATAACTTCCTGAAACTTCCACTTGTGTGTCATGCTTTGTAATGTTTCTAGTTGGGCTAGTGGAAACTGATTAATGTTCTACAGCGTTAAGGTTCCTCCCCTTGAATATTATCGACTTTCTTTTTAAATTATTTTACGAAAAATATTTATTAATAAATTAATTTTGTTTAGATTTAAAAAACAAAAATAAGAACCTAAGAATAAATATACCCTAAACTTTTACTTAAATGAGTGGGAAAGTAATGTAAGTCTACATAAATTTGCGCAACTAGAAGTTTTGAATATCGTACTGATATCGGTACTAAATTTAGTTTTAAAATGGTACTGTACTGGTACTGGCTAATATCGGTACTGTTTCAAACAATTTTTAAAAATTATAAATTAGTTTCGAAATTTTATAAAATTTATAAAATAGTCCATAAATATATTTGTAATAGGAAATAAGAATTAAACATTTAAATTTAAAAGGTCAAAATACAAAATTTTTTGTGGTTCTTAGTACTGATTGGTACCGTTCGAAACAACCGATATTGATCAATACTTAAACTCAATACAAAACATATTATTTTTATTCCATTTCCCGATTGATACAGAACGGAATTTTAAACTTTGCAATTGGTACCAACATTTCTTGCTTGGGTTAACCAAGAAGCTCGACCAGATTATAATGAAGAAGAGTAATATTAGTGATAAATTAG
>JAOXYD010000002.1:3881190-3913200 GCA_028565735.1 Pinacopodium congolense
AGATTTCAAACCTAGGTTTGAAGAGAGACGTGCTTAACATTTGAGGCGGTTTGATGAAAATGGGTCTAACTCCAGATGGAAATTACCATGATCGTAACCCTAAATGAAGCAAATTGAAGCAAGATGAGTATTTTTAGACATATTTCCTACTTGGGTGAAAGGAGCGAGAGCCCAAATTGCAAAGAAAGGAGCAGTATACAGTAACTTATCTTAAGCTATCGATATATAGGAATTGAAGGGATCTAGCAAGGATTGAAATCTCTGTACTCTCTTATTTTTCCGTGGAAATGTTAGATCAACGATCAGCTATAGCTCTGGATATGTAGTAGGTGTTTTGGATAACTTCCTGAAACTTCCACCCACTTGTGTGTCATGTTTTGTAATGTTTCTAGTTGGGCTAGTGGAAATTGATTAATGTTATACAGTGTTAAGGTTCCTCCCCTTGAATATTATCGACTTTCTCTTTAAATTATTTTACGAAAAATATTTATTAATAAACTAATTTTTTTAGATAAAAAAAACAAAAATAAGAACCTAAGAATAAATATACCCTAAGCTTTTACTTAAATGAGCGGAAAAGTAATGTAAGTCCACGTAAATTTGCGCAACTAGAAGTTTTGAATATCGTACCGATATCGGTACTAAATTTAGTTTTAAAATGGTATTGTATTGGTACTGGCCAATATCGGTACTGTTTTAGACAATTTTTAAAAATTATAAATTAGTTTCTGAATTTTATAAAATTTATAAAATAGTCTATAAATATATTTATAATAGGAAATAAAAATTAAACATTTAAATTTAAAAGGTCAAAATACACATTTTTTTTGAGTTCTTAGTACTGATTGATATCGATCGAAACAACTAATATTAATCAATACTTAAACTCGATACAAAATATATTATTTTTATTCCATTTCCTGATTGATACATAACGGAATTTTAAACTTTGCAATTGGTTCCAACATTTCTTGCTTGGGTTAACCAAGAAGCTCGACCAGATTATAATGAAGAAGAGTAATATTAGTGATAAATTAGTATTTGAAATTGTAGGTACCTTAATTCATTTTTTCCAACCAAATAAAGATAAAAATAAGTGTATTTAATGAGTGAAAGTTATATTGGTGATGAAATAAAGCATTTACTATAATGCAGGTTAGGACGCACATTCAACATATAAAATTTATTTATTTTATCAAGAGCACATTTCTCGTCACAATCTTGTTTTCAATCCTTTTTAGTCGAATTTTTATTTAGGGATAATAAATTAATTTGACTTGAATTTAGAAAGCATGATTTGGTCGAATTCAAAGTAGAAGTTCTCGGCTCAACTTGACAAATAGACTCGAACTGTTTCAAATAAGATTGAACGTATTTAAAATCACTAATTCTAATTCAATGTCAATTGGGCTCAGCCCTTAGGGTTCAGGGTTCGGGCCAATCCATTACCAATCTTGTTTCCAGCCAGTACGATGAAGGTGAATAAGAACTGAACAGGCCATTTCTGGTCTATTTGGACTGTTGATTGGAGAAAGGAGAAAGGAAAGCAGCCCAAAAAGTACCAAGGGTAAAACAGTCAACTATGTTCTCCAAATCAGTCGCAGCTATATATACCCCCATCCTCAAAATCTAGGGTATATATAGCCCCCAAACTCTCTCCGCCCAAAATTTTACCGTCGAGCAAACGTTCAGCAGACTAAAAGATCTACTTCGCCAATCCCTTGTACTTGTATTTTCCTTCTCAATTCTTTATATACACATATATTAAATGTTTATACATTTATGCCCAATTTGTATATACAACGCTTCCATTTCTCCATCTGCAATGAACTCCACAGATTCGAGCACTTGATTTCTTTTTTTTTTTTTTTTTCTGAATTTCATTTCCTGTTCGGTTGGCTCTGAGTTTGTGATTTCAGGTTATTGATCTTGTTTCTGCTGACAGATCTGAAGTGAATGGCGACGTTTGAGCTGTACAGGCGCTCGACGATCGGGATGTGCCTAACGGAGACTCTCGATGAAATGGTTTCTGCTGGTATTCTCAGCCCCGAGCTAGCGATCCAAGTTCTTGTCCAGTTCGATAAGGTACAGACTTGCGCTGACCGTCGCTTCATCGTTATTCGATTTTTTATGTAATTCAATTTCTTTTGTAATTTTGTAGTCTATGACTGAAGCTCTGGAAACACAAGTGAAGAGCAAAGTTTCTATCAAGGTAATGGTTTAGTGCAGTCCATTTTTGTTTTCTGGGTATTCTCTGCTAAGTTGCTTCTATTGTGGTTGATGTCACATTTGATTCCTTGTTGAATAGTGTCAGACAATCTTGTTTACTGCTTATGGTTAGCTACATCTTTGGCTCCGAATTCTTTTAGTTTTTCCCTTATCATGCGGAGGTTAATCATTGTAAATTTATCTTGGAGCACTGCGGCAATATGAAGTGAATTTGTTCATATGTACGTGGGTGATTTGGTATATGAAAAGGAAAAGGGTCTTAGGTTTTGTTATTAAAGAATGCTTCAAAATTTTATGGTTTAAGCTAGCAGTGGTATATGCAAAATTTGTATCGTTTATATATTCTTATTTGTCTCTATATGGAATTGAATGTTGGGGCCTGAAGTATACATATGCCTTTTTCATTTGTGCAATTCAATTTCATGAAATTTATATATGATTCTTTGGTCTTGTTTTTGGATGTTAACAATATTTTTTCCACTAAATTCTTGTGCTTGATTGAGCTTGCTGTTGTGTTGTGTGTATCCTTCAAGTTGCTTAGTGCTGGATGATATCATTCTCCTTGCTGTTTCCATGGACAGGATTAGAAAAAGATGAGAGGTTCATTTACTCATAGGGCATTTACTCCTTCAGCTGTATTTTCTTCGATAAGATGTGGTCCAACTCTGGTTGTTGGTGCCTTAATTACCATGATCTTACATCATCATTGATTCTTCCACTTTATGGCTGTTATCTCACATCCTTTTGACAAAAACATCAAACGAATATTTGTAAAATTAATACTAAAGAGACTTTACATAATGTGTGCGCTTTCAAAATCTGAACCTGCGGACAGGTTTCCACTGCCTTAATTTTTTTATTTATTTTGTTTTCTACTCCATTGAGCGTGGGGGTAAAAGTCTATTGGCATCTTCTGTCATAGTAAAATAGCTGACTGTTTAAAAGTCATATTGAGATGGCTTAACGCTAAATAGTTTCCTGCTTTTTTGATTGCTGCTACAGATCCAATCAGTTTCACAGTAAGTATGTGATTCCAGCATCTCCACAGATAATGATATCCGTGATGTAAGGTGATAGATATAAGTGTGAGTTACAGAGTTGGGGAAATTTGGAAAAAAACTGACCATGCCCATTCCAATTTTTTCCACTTCTTTTTAGCATAAGAGTTCTCTTACTGGTTGCAATCCCATGCGTACGATTTTACTGATTACATTGGCACTCAAATGCTGTCGTTGCCATTTGGGGTGTGGTTTCTTTTATCTTTTGTTGGAGTGACATGCATCTGACTGAGCTTACATAGTGATTAGGATGAAGGAGTACCCAGTTTTCCTTTTCTAAGAAGTGGTTTTCTCTTTAGCAAGAAAATTTTTGGTTGTATTTCTTCTTACTGAATTGTGTGACAGACTGATGGGTGATCAGAAAGAAGCAAATTGATTGACAGACAACATTATCTCCTTTGTCATAGGGTTGAATGGCATTGCATTGAGAATTGTTACAGTCATCTTGGTTATGTTTTTGAATTGTTGATTTGTATTAGGCATGTTCTATTTTTTGTATTAATCAATTCGCGTGATACAACATTGTTATTTGTCTATGTGAACAACTTCCATCTTTCTCTTTAACCCATTTACTTGAGGTTTTGGATTGAAGACCCAGTTATCTATGTCTCATATCTTCCCATGTAGGCACCAGCAATAGCTTGGCTCTTTCAGCTGGAATTCCATGATTTTAATCTTTTGGAATTCATATTATAGAATTGTTTTTGTCATGAGTGAGTCAAGGAAAAAGCTGAGATATTTGAGATTTTACATCCTGCAGGGGCATCTACACACTTACAGGTTCTGCGACAATGTATGGACCTTCATTTTACAGGGTGCAGTGTTTAAAAATGAAGAATCCCAGGAGGATGTTGCTCGGGTTAAAATAGTGGCGTGTGATTCAAAGCTGCTCACGCAGTGAGCTCCTAGTATTCATTGTCTGCTGTGTTAAGGTGGATGGATGGCAGCGAGAAAATTCAGTGAAGTTTCTCACGGAAGATCGAGTATTAGTTGTACGTCCATCAACCTTCTTACAACTATGTTATTTAATGATATACATTTGAGGATGGTATGTCCCACGCTGGCTGATAAACATCATCGTCTTTTTTGTACTCTCATCCAGAATAGATGAAACAATTTCGGAGTGATGAATCATGGACGGTGCAGTAGCATCTTTGCATTCTAACATGATTCGTTGTTGTACTTACACTAGATGCATATTTGTAAATGTGACCGGTATGGTCTCTGGCCTAATGGACTTTTTCTTTTATTTCCATGCCAAAAGACTCTCAATGATCACAGCCTAAAATATCTTAACCGTATAATATAATCCCACTACACGCACTAAAAACTCGAGTTCAAAGCAGGGCATTTGGTGAAACAGTTTATTTGGAACTGTGGGAACAAGAAGATAAAAATTGGAAGTAAAAACTGAGCATCAAATGAAAAACAGCACTTTGCAAAACAGAACATTTAGTCAAAAAAACACATCACTTATCGTGATAGTAGGAGGTTTGAGTTACGGAATTTTTCTCTCTTTTCATTTTTATCGAATAACTTTTGACGAAAACAAAGAATTAAATGCCAAGAAACCAAATCGCTTATCACGAAAAATGGGAGCTGGAAATGTGTGATGTGAAATCGCTTATTATGTACATATTCGATGTCTTATCCCCAAATGGAACAATAACAATTAGAGTAATTTGAGAAGTTTTCCTAATGAAAGGCTGCTGTAGGACATAAAACTCACATTTTGTCAACGTCTGTTACTATACCAAGCATCATGGGCTGACATTTTTTTTTGTTAAACTCATAATAATCTTTCAATAAATTCTTTTCCCCCAACTGTTCTGAACCCTTTTCTTGTTATTTTTATATGTATTTTACTTGACATTACATTTTGTGCAAATCTGTTTTTGTGTTTGCTTCGATAACCAAACTAAAGAATATTATGACACTAAAAAAATTGGAAGAGCTGTACCAATAATCAATTATAAAAAAGAGTTGGAAGAGCTGATAAAGGCAAAAACTGGAACAGCTAATCTCTTGTTACATAAAAAATTTCATGTCAATGTTATTGGCCCATTATAGCCAACAATCTTTAGTAAGTTACACATAACTTGAGATCCCATAAAGAAGAGATCCCATAAAGACTTGACAGAGCACAAATTGAACACGCAACAACACTTTCAAATCAGGTTGTTTTGTACAAAAGAGGATCTCGTAAATTGTCCCTAATGTCGTCTCTGAAAAGATTTCAAGAATAGGAAATGTTAGTCCACAATATTATACAAAAAGAAGGCCATTTATTGTCTTCCGCAGAAAAAAACCCACAAATAGAATAAGTATCTAAAATATGTTCAAGTAGGAAAGGTCAGAGGACTTTGGTGAAGCCTATATATACATATATCAATTACAAAAGACCAACATAAGCATCTGATAAGTTGGACTTTATTCGAGTTGACAATGCTAAAACATCTGAATTTGTGCCTATGCTCCTTGTAAAAGTCAATTTTCCAAGAACTCATACATTGATCACGAGGACATGGAGAACTAAGCATAACAAATATGTTTATGAAATAACAGCTTTAATATCAATTAGTAAAATTCAAAAATCGCATCACGAATTAAATCTGGAATAGAGTACCTTGCGCTTCTTCAATTTGTGCAATGAATTGTTACTGTTGCCGAAGCTTGTCCGCTCACCACTAACATTGTCCAGGGGTAAGGCTTTTATTTCATCGTAGAAACTATCAGTCAAACCATGCAACCTGGAACAGAAACGAAAAGGAGACATTTTGGAAGAAGCATTAGCATCAATTATTGATCTATATATGAAAAGTTCAGAAAAAGAAGCCACTCCTACCCATTTCTTGATTTCTTCAAGAATTTCTCCTTCTTTCTCTCCATCTTTGTAAGAGGAACACGAGTAAAGATTTCCTCTTCTTGTCGTGCACGCTCCTCAAGTTGTGCCTGAATCCTAAGATGTTCTCTGCTCTCTATTCCAACAGTTTCCGTAACCTGTGTTTAAACATGAATTCAACATGGTCAGCAGAAGCTTGTGTATGAAGCCTCCAAAACCTATATGCAACAGAACAGATCACTGCTGACCTCTTCCGGTCTCCCTTCCATATCATCCATCAATTCTCTAATATAAGGTTGTCTAGCTTGTCGTAAAGTCTCTCGCTCTCTTCTCAGAGCGTTCTTCTCCTGTCTTGAGATCTTATCCTCATCCATAATTGCAGGGGCAATTTTGGGAGGTCGATACAAACCAACATCACCCTACAGCATACAAACATTGACTTCGGATGTGAGATTTTAATATAACTAGCAATTGACATTGTGATACTATCAAGACTTACTTCAGGTATCATTTGAGACTTGGGTACAAGCATGTCAGGGTTGGGGCGATATTTCAACTGATCCTCTGATTTTCTAGGTGCCTCTCCATCATTTACCTTCTGGGTCACTTGATTGGTTGTATGACCAGCATCCTTCATGAGCTTTTGGATTTGGTACTCAAGCTTTTTGTCAATTGGCCTGATCTATTGATGAGCACACAAGTGAACCAAAGTTCTAACTAACAAGTGAATGAATAGCAATTGAAAATCGTAGATTACTTTCAGACCTTCTCCAGAAACAGCCTAATCTCTACAAGGCTCCTAACAACAGGATGTCCTTCAATAGAAAGGCCTTTTGCCTTGCGAAGCAAATAATATACAAGTGACTGACAATAGTTCAGGAGCAATAAATGCTTCGCCTCAAGATAACTTATCCCATCTGCTGTGGGAAACTTATTTGCTTTCACCTATATTGAGGAAGAAAAAGAAAAACATCAACAAAATGCAAATATATTTAGTGCATCAAACTACATGAAACCGTTTGAAGTACCAAAAGTGAGTAGTTCGGGTACCCATCACTTCTACATAATTGTAATAGCCTCTTAAATTCACGATAAAAATCCTACATCTAATTCTCATCGTGAGAAGCAATTCTTCCCCACCTTTGCTGTCAAAGATTCCACTTTACTTCTCAGTGCATCTAGCCCATCTTTCATCTCTTTCAGCACTCCAACTAACTGAGGAGCTTCCCTAATCAAAAACAAACACAAACACAAACACAAACACAAACAAATCGAAAGAGCACAAGTTAAACCCATTACAGCTAATCCTGAAAAACCACTCAAATTCATGGCCAATTAAACCCATCACAGCTAACCCTTCAAAACCACTCAAATTCATGGCCTAACATCAGAAGTTCATGACAACGCAAAATCTGCCCAATTACTCACATTCAAAGTTGCTCCAATAACATACTGAACTACAAAACCACCAAAGCACACACACTTACTTATTTATCACACTTCGAACATTGTCCGGATCAGCTGTCTCCATCATCCAGTTAACGTTTATCAGCTCTAAACCTACATTCAATTCGCGAAACCATAATCGCCATAAGGAAAACATAAAATCAAAGCAAACCCTGAAGGTTGCAGGGGAAAAAACGTAGTTGACTTGTGTTGCTCACCTCAAAGAAAATCAAGAATGGTCGAAGCAGAATCGGATGCTAGTCCTCAACTTAATTATACTGAACTGTAAGAAAAGGGGGTGTTAGGGTTTAAGACGTTGAGACGTTACTGTCTGGGCTCCATGGGCCCAAATAATGTCTTTTTACAGTTGGGCCCTATTAAAGCCACCTGTGACGGAGGTGTAACTGCTTAGCCGTGACGCTATCTTTTCCTCTCCTTTGAGGCGTTGACAAAATCCCCCCATCCCAATACGCAGGACACGTTGGGCATTAGAATCCTTAACAAGGACATCTCACGGCACGTTCTTCGGGAAAACCAAAGAGCCCACCTCCGCATCCTGTACCCACGCCACACCAGATTCCAGCCTTTGTCACACTCACCTGTGAAACCAAAATAAGTTACAAAAAAAAAAAGAAAATAACAAATGTGGCAGTGGAAAAAAAAGGGAAAGAAAGAGAACGAGAACACGCACACTCCTTCCGTCTCTCTCTCATGCGTTCTTCACTGATCAGCGACCGCCTCGAGGATCGGATCTTCCAGACTATAATTTTACAAGAGCCCGATTCCAACGCCTCCAAGAATCGGTCTTAAATTATTGCCGTTTCATCAATAAAAGGATGAATGCTTGCAGATTTTTCAATTGCGATGGAATTATTCTTCTTTCTATGGCCCGAATTCCTTAGGGTTTGATCCTTCGTTTTGTTAGGCGAATTCCAAGAGTTTCTCATGAAGTTATACTCAGTGAATGTGTTGACTTTGAATGTAATGTTATTCCGGATAATTTGAGTGTGGATTTTGGATTTCTGGAAGTGAATAGCATTGAAAATGGCGGTCTCGCCCGTGAAGGTCCTCTTCGGGTTCCTGGTGATATCCATCACATTTTGGATGTTCCTTATGTAAGCTACCCGATGCCTTTTTTGTCTTCTCTTTTTTCTTTAATTTTGTTTTTGTCATTTTTTTGAAAGTTTTTGTCATTTTGATAAATTGCGTTCGCATTTACTTAAGTGCATTATAAACTTGTTTACATCACTGGCGTTTTATGAATTTTTTGCGTCCAATTCAGGCATGTATGCCTGGATATCAGTGATCATCACTTTTTGAAGTTTCGATTAGTATGCTTTTAGAATGTGTGCTTAGATGACTAATGATCAAGTATGGTATTACAGTAGTTAAAATTCCGTTTGGTGCTTCATCGAATTTTCTGAACATAAAAGTAAGCCGGAAAAGATCCACTGTGAGACTAACTTGTTTGCATAATTGCTTTCTTTGGTCTCCAACCTACCGATGAAATTTTAAGATTAATGTTTTATTTTGGCGCCAAGTTGCTATACTTATGTTTAGTAGCAGATCTGATGTTACTTGTTTTAGTTGTTGAACTATATCTGTATCTTATTGCAGAGTTGTTTATAAAGCATTGGCGCTTTTTCTAAGCCGGAAGTTGGGGGCATCTATTGAATTCCGAACTGCTGGATGGAAATCTCTTAGGGATGTCATGGTGAAGTGCAAAAAGGTTTATCTTTCTCTCCACTAAGTTTCTCTGTACCTTTTTTCTTTTCAAAACTGTGTTAGAAGCAGTCGCCACTATTTGCTCCCTGTAATTAGCTAATAACTTTCATAGCTAGAGCAAGGGTTGTGTTAACTATTATTTGGTTTACTAGGCAGTAAATGATTGATAGTTCTCTTCAATACCACCTGTAACCCTTCCTGTATAGTGAAGATTTTGTGATGATAGATCAAACATCCCTATTTTTGGTTTGAGTTGTAATATTTTTCTATTTCGACATTAGTTTATGGTTTCTTACTAATTCAACATTAATTTATGATTTCTTAAACTCCTGTGGAGTTGATTTGCACATTTTGGGGGTCCTTATCTCTAATCCAATCCTTCTTTTCTGAAGCAATTACCTTATACAGATTATGAATCTTTTGGTCCAACTAGTAAGCTTGCATGAATTTCAGTAGAGAACAAGAGTTAAGCCGCAGCTTTGGCAAGTTTTTTTAAAAAAATAAATTTTCTTCTTGAACAAATGAGTGATTTTCTTCTCTCCCTCTCCACCTTCGTTACATCCATCTTCTAGATATGGTAATCTCCATAAGATAAGAAATGTCTATGCCCCAAAAGTTTATTTAGGAGAAGAGGTATGGATCTCTGCAGTTTATGTTCTTTTGACTTTTATAATTTACAGGGTGCTATTGAATCCATATCAATTGGCGAACTCAGAGTCAGTTTGCGCCAGGCATTAGCTGGACTTGGAGTTGTTTCCATTTCTAGAGATCCAAAGCTGCATGTGTTAATATGTGAATTGGAAATTGTAATGAGGTCCTCCAACAAAGGCTCACGTGAATCTAAAACACGAAGAACCCGATCTCGTTCTTTAGGTGGGGGAAAGTTTATGTTTGCAGCTAAGATAGCACGATATGTATCAGTGACAATCACAGATTTGGTTTTGAAGGTAAGTAATATTTAACTAAATTACTGTTCTAGGGAATCAAATTTGCAAGACATGTTCATTATATGTTTCCTGTGGATTACAATATTAATGGTCACAGATAGGTATCTTCAATTGGTGATTTTGTCAATAATTCAATCTCTATCATCATAGAGTTTATCTGAAAGGACTTGTGAAAGTCATTGTCCCATGAAAACAAATTTGTAAATTTCTTTTTGGATCAGTGAGTTTGACTGAGAGGAGGAAGGAAGTTAATGCTTGCATTTCAAATTCCTCCTTTTAAATATTTGCATTCGTCTGGATTTGCTATCTTCGTTTTCGGCAAAATAAGCTAGACATTGTGGTTATGTTTTTGACTGGGCTTTAACTTAGAAGTCCACTAAAGTATAGACTAAAACTCTACTGAGCTGTAGGCTAATCTATGCTGAGTCCATTGTTGAAACTGTTCTTTGTAATAGTCGATCCATACTTCAGAAGTTGAACATTCCAATTCTAATTAACTTGTTAGAACATAAGTGGCTCGTATGACCATTTTGTTGACCATGCAGATGTAGGGTCAATTCAGTTTGCAACTTGACGCAACATTTTCTTTACTGTTTATCACTTTAAAATTGCTGACTTTGTGTATTTATCGATTTGGATCCATAAAACAGTCCAAAAGAAACCTGCATTTTGTGATCTGGAAAACAACCTTTTCAGACTGAACATAAAGCTAACCCAACTGTTTTTATCCTGTCCAACAGTCTACTTATGATTTATTGTTATCAGCAGTTGGTTGATAATGTGATACTGAAAATTCTGAAAATATGTTGCTTTATACATTGGTAGTGCTTACCTATTAACTATCTTGTTCTGCATTCTGTTTAATGTATCTCTGACACCATTATATTTAGCTGGTCATTGTTGTGGTCTCTGTAAATGTTGCAGACGCCTAAAGCTATGGTTGAGGTTAAAGAACTGAAACTCAATATGGATGCTGGCACTGAGCGAAATTTGTTGGTAAAACTGTGCATATTACCTTTTTCTATGTACATGGCTGAACCACATGCTAGTAGTGACCAGTTATCCAACTTCAACAATTATGCTTATGCTGCTGTCCATGAGGTAGCGTCTGGTGTGGTAGAAAGGTCCTGTGCTGCTTTTAGCTGTGAAGAGTTCTCTCTTTCATGTGAATTTGGTCATGACAGGTACTTCTCTCTTGACTTGTTCATTTCTTTTGGTTTCTGTATATTGCAAAACTACCATTGCTGCTCTGTGCTAGCTGATTTGATGCAAGCATTGATATCAGATGTTTGGACTCTCCCTTGCACAGTCCCAACTTTGCCTAAAGAATTCTCATTTTCCTTCTTTCCTTTCTCTAATCGACTTGCAATTGTATAAGTTCTTTTACTTTTAACCTCAAGAGGGCCTGTTTTATCATTCGAAAATGTCAATATTTCTCTTGGATGTAGAGAAGTAGGTGTGTTGATCCAGAATGTGGACATTAATTTTGGAGAGGTAATTGTGAATCTGAATGAGGAGATTCTTTCAAAAAAGAAGACATCAGATGCTGTTTCTCTCACAGATAGAGGGCCAATTGTTGATTCTGCCGTTAGTGAAAATCCACCGAAGAAAAAATCATCACTTGAAGCAATAACAAAGTTTGCTTCTCTGTTTCCTGTCAAGGTGGGTGAGTTTTAGTTACAATTTCAATGGGTTGAAATCCGTGCTTAACGTCATTTGTGACTGAATGTGTTGGTTTACCTTACTATAGATTTGAGTTACATAGGTAGCTTTAATACATGGACTTTATACAGCTTGTCTAAACAGAAATTTTCAATTGCTAAATACTGATCTTTTTGCCTGGTAGGTTTCCTTCTCTTTACCAAAACTGGATTTGAGGTTTGTGCATAGAGAACATAATCTGGTTGTTGAGAATAACATAATGGGTGTTCAATTGAAGAGTATCAAATCACGGTCTACTGAAGATGTAGGGGAGAGTACACGCCTCGATGTTCAGATTGATTTCAGTGAGATACATGTATGGGAGTAATAACTTATGTTGAAGCTCTTTTACTATTGTTACTTTGCTTTCATCAATAACTTGGCAAATTGATGACTCTTTCTTCATTACATTGCAGCTTCTTAGAGAAGCAGGCACTTCAGTTTTGGAGATTCTAAAACTTGATGTTGTCTCTTTCATCTTTATTCCAGTACAGGTAAGCTTTCTTCTATTCCATGCTATGTTCTCTTGAAATGCTTCGATTATATTATGATCAGGTCATGTTTTTTTATGGCATTAATGCTGACAATGCTTTCAAGCATAGGCTATTAACTTCTCTTTTTTTTATGAAGGAGTATTTTTGTTTGAAATATATAGGAATGATTTTTTTTTCCTGAATATGCTATCCTTTTACATACCTTTTGTCTAAGATTTTTGCGTTAAACCAGTTGATTTTTCTCTAGCTCTTTCTTTTTTTGTCTCTCTATGTTCATTAACCGAATTGTATTTTTTGAACATTTAATCATTTATCTGATCTTTGTTCCTTTGTTTTCCAATGATCTTAATGTTCAGCCAATATCGCCAGTGAGAGCCGAAATTGATGTTAAGCTGGGAGGTACACAGTGCAACATTATAATTAGTAGATTAAAACCATGGTTGCGCCTCCACTACTTGAAAAAGAAAAAAATGGTGCTTCAGAAAGAATCAGCTACTCCCTTAAAATCACAATCAAGTGAGTCCAAAGCCATCATGTGGACATTTACTGTCTCAGCTCCCGAGATGACCATTGTGCTTTATACTATTAACGGGTTGCCTTTATATCATGTAAGTGACATGCTTATCATTTTTTGATTATACCAAATTTAGTTAGAATTACTAAGCCCTTCAGATTCTAGTGTTTTCCAGCTAATCAGCTATTGAGTATTATTTATGCTTTGGTCTTTACCTGTAACAAAGCATTATATTTTTTTATAACAAAGCATTATATTTTTTTATTGATATCATGACTGTGATAGTGACTATAATCTTTTATCATTATCACTTTGAACGTTGGGTAAATGGTAAGTTACCCTTGAAGGTAGAAAAGGATTATATTCCATAACTGAAAAGTAAAATAACCTGGGAAATTGGCATGGCAATATACCATAGTTTGATCAAGCCTCTATGAAGTAATCTGGAAATGTGGTCTATACCAACTGCAGTTTGGTCAATCCCTTCTTTTCTTTCTCTTTTTCTTGAAACTGGGGAACATCTGTTGGATAGAATAGAGGAATTGAGAAGTTTGAAAATTTTTCCTTGCAAGAATGTTGTGGCAAATCCTGTAAGTTTTTCCCTATTCTTTCTTTTTATGTTGATGGAACTTATTTATTTTTGTTTTTTAGTGACCAATCAAACATTTAGTAAATAGGCCAACAGCCCTTTCTGCCACTCTCCACCTCCCCCAAAAGAACCACAAAAAATAAAAAATAAAAAAAAAGAAAAGAGAAAGAAGAATAGCTAGAAAGAAGGACAGTTTTAGGGTGTTCATACGTTAGGCTGAGTCCCTATTCTGATTTGTTCTTTTCTTACTTTAACTCAACCAGTTGTGTCCATCAGGACCATCTCAGTTTCTTCTGTCTTCCACAACCTGAAAAATTCTAGTAAATACCAAATCAGAGCTAGAAAACTCTCTTTGAACCTTATGGACAGTAAGTATAAATTACCAACCCATAGCATTTCGAGAAACATGTCATTGCATGATGATTCATGGTGCACAGTTTGATCTAGTCAACGGTAAATAAACAGTCCCTGTTGTCGAATTCCAGTGGCTTGACCTCCAAATACTCAGGCAACTATGCAAAAAGAGCTACTGCATAATTTTGACTTCAGCCTTATTTTTTGTCCCAAAAATGTCTGGTTTCTGATAGATAGCTAAAATGGAGTTTTGCATGTCTTCTATATTGATATGGAATTAATAGCCCACTCCTTTTTCATTTTGTTTTTGGCAGGCTGAATGAAATGTAGAAATAGTGGACAATTGAAACTTTTGCTTTTGGGCTTATGATATCTCGGCCTAACTTTGCTACAACTTAGAACTAAATGTAGCTTGCATGTATGTACTTGTTTCCAGTTACCTTCTTAGTTGAATCTATGTGATCATCTATGTTTCTTTGGATGCTATCTCTTGCATACTTGTTTACTGATTTTCTCACTATGCCTGCTATAATGAATGATTCATGAATACTGACACCTGGGATTAATAAGGGATTCAAATGCGTAGGCAATGCACACAATCAATTTCTGATTTCTTTTGGTGTAGGTCTGCTCACAATCATCCCATGTGTTTGCCAATAACATATCAAGCAAGGGAACTGCAGTACACACAGAACTTGGCGAATTAAACTTTCACATGGAGGATGAGTACCAAGAGTGCTTGAAAGGAAGTCCTTTTGGGGTGGATTCGAATTCAGGTGCATTATTACATATTGGGAAGGTAGTTTTGGACTGGGGGAAAAAAGACACTGAACCTTCTGAAGAAGGAGATACTGGTAGCAAACTGGTTCTGTCTGTCGATGTTACTGGTATGGGTATTTATTTTAATATGAAGCGTATAGAATCACTATGCACAACTGCCATTCAATTTCAAGCTCTCTTGAAAGGTCTATCTGCTCATGGCAAAAGAACACAGAGCCACAATTTGAGGTCATCTAAATCATCAGGAAAAGGAACTAAACTCTTGAAATTTAATATGGAACATTGTTCTATAAATTTTAATGGAGAAACTGTCTTGGAAAATACAGATGTTGATGATCCCAAGCGGGTAAATTATGGATCACAAGGTGGTCGGGTTGTGATTACTTCCAAGGACGATGGAACACCACGTCGTGCAAGCATAATGTCCACAATGTCTGATGAGTTTAAGAAGTTGAAATACTCTGTTTCTCTTGAAATTTTTCATTTTATCGTATCTGTGAACAAGGACAAACAATCCACAGAGTTGGAACTTGAAAGAGCACAATCTATTTATCAGGAGCATGTGGAAGAACCTAGGCCTGATACTAAAATGACTTTGCTTGACGTGCAGAATGCAAAATTTGTTCGCCGTACTGGTGGTCTCAAAGGGATCTCTGTGTGCTCTCTTTTTAGTGCTACTGCTATTACAGTAAGGTGGGAGCCTGATTTACATCTTTCATTGTTTGAACTCGTTCTGAAATTGAAAATATTGATATATAACCAGAAGCTTCAGTGTTCTGGTGATGAATATGGAGAATCTGTTTCTAACATGGGAGACAAAGAAGAGAAAAAGGAAGTTCCTCAGGAATTTGGACATCTTGAAAAGCATAAGAAAAAGGAATCTGTTTTTGCTGTTGATGTGGAATTGCTGACCGTATCAGCTGAGGCTGGAGATGGCGTTGATGTAATGGTGCAGGTCCAGTCAATTTTCTCTGAGAATGCCCGTATAGGAGTGCTTCTTGAAGGCCTTCTTCTCAGTTTCAATGGGTCAAGAGTCTTAAAGAGCAGCAGAATGCAAGTTTCACGGATCCCTAGTGCTTCTAATAGTACATCTGACTTGAAAGGACCTGGTGTTGTTACATGGGATTGGGTTATTCAAGGGCTTGATGTTCATATTATTTTGCCGTATAGGCTGGAGTTGCGTGCCATTGATGATTCTGTTGAGGATATGATACGGGCTCTGAAGCTTATAGCCACTGCTAGATCCAAGTCTATAATTCCAATGAAGAAGGAAAGCACAAAACCTAAAAAGCCAAGTTCAACGAAGTTCGGATGTGTAAAGTTATGTATACGAAAGCTTCGTGCCGATATTGAAGAAGAACCTATACAAGGCTGGCTTGATGAACACTATAAGTTAATGAAGACTGAGGCATGTGAGTTGGCTGTGAGGATGAAATTTCTTGATGAACTTACTTCCAAGGGCAACTGTTGTCCTAAACCTACTGAATTAAATGGTTCTAGTTGTGAAAGAAAGATAACCCATAATGGCATTGAGATTGATTTGCAAGATCCCTTAGCTATTCAGAAAATAGAAGAAGAGATTTATAGGCAGTCGTTTAGATCCTATTACCAAGCCTGCCAGAAGTTAGTGAAAGCTGAAGGCTCAGGTGCGTGTAGGTTAGGATTCCAAGCTGGTTTCAGACCTAGCACTGCCAGAACTTCTCTCCTTTCCATTTCTGCAACAGACTTGGATTTAACTTTGAGAAGGATTGATGGTGGTGAGACCGGAATGATAGAGGTTGTCAAGAAGCTTGATCCTGTTGCTCTTGAATATAACATACCATTTTCTCGACTATATGGTAGTAATATTTCCTTGCGTGCGGGTGCCCTGGTGGCTCAGTTAAGAGATTATACTTTTCCACTTTTAGCTGCTACTTATGGAAAATGTGAAGGTCTTGTTGTGCTGGCACAACAGGTAAGCTTAAAATGTGCTTTCCACTTTCTGCTTTTTCCCTGTTTTCATTTAATTGCTTTTCAACCTTTGCTCATTTGTGCTTTCTCTAACCATTTTAGTCTGCACAAAAACTCAATGCATGCCTGGATTTAATGATAGTTAACTAATCAAAGGTAAGGTTTTTTCATAAATACTTGCAGAAACTTGAACATGAAACATTCTTTGATGGTTGACTTAGAAATTGTATGTCAGACCAATCTAAATGTCTGGGCTAGCAGTCGAGAAGTTGGATATTTTCTTTGCTAGAATTTGAAAGTTTATTGGAGGGTGATAGATTGGAGATTGGATTATGGTATGGTGTATCGGATGGCAGTTTGTATTGCCAGCTTACTGTTATGATTTAGGATAACATTCTCCCTCATTAACTGACCTAAATGGCTAAATGAATGTCAGCTTTTCTTTGATGGTTGACTTAGAAATTGTATGTCAAACCAGTTTAAATGTCCAGGCTAGCAGTAGAGAAGTTGGATATTTTTCTTGCTAGAATTTGAAAGTTTATTGGAGGGTGATAGATAGGAGACTGGATCATTATATGGTGTATCAGATGGCAGTTTGTATTGCCAGCTTACTGTTACGATTCAGGATAACATTCTTTCTTGTTAACTGACCTAAATGGCTAAATTCATATCAGCTTTTCTTTGCTTCTGTTCTTATGTTGGATCTAGATCTTACATCTGCCATATGTACCCTGTTGACTTAACCTTTTTCTCTTTGTTCCATTCTTTAGGCTACAGCTTTTCAGCCTCAAATATACCAAGATGTCTTTGTTGGGAAATGGAGAAAGGTGCGCCTGCTTCGTTCAGCTAGTGGCACGACTCCTCCAATGAAATCATACCTTCAGTTACCTCTTTATTTTCAGAAAGCAGAAGTATCTTTTGGAGTGGGATATGAACCAATCTTTGCTGATGTGAGCTATGCTTTTACTGTGGCTCTTCGTAGAGCTAATCTAAGTGTTCGGAATCCTGGTCCACTAGTCCAACCTCCAAAGAAGGAGCGTAGCTTACCATGGTGGGATGATATGAGAAATTACATTCATGGAAGTGTAACCTTGTCCTTTTCTGAAACAAGATGGCATGTTCTTGCAACCACTGATCCTTATGAGAAGCTTGACCAACTTGAAGCCACGTCTGGTTCTTTGGAAATCCAGCAATCAGATGGTCGCATATATCTGTCTGTAAAGGATTTTAAGATCTTTTTGAGCAGTTTAGAGAGTTTGGCGAATAATTGTGGCATTAAGATTCCTCCTGATGTATCTCCTGCTTTCCTTGAAGCCCCAATATTTACTCTTGAAGTCACAATGGATTGGGGTTGTGATTCTGGTACTCCATTAAATCATTACTTATTTGCACTTCCAGTTGAAGGGAAGCCTCGTGAAAAAGTTTTTGATCCCTTTAGATCTACATCATTGTCCCTTCGCTGGAACTTCAGCCTTAGACCCTCTCTTCCTTCATGTGAAAATCAATCCCCTGCTTCCATGGAGGGCGGCAAGGTCACAGATGGAACTGTATATGATCCGCCCTGCAAGCCAGAAAGTAGTGCAATTAGTTTGCCAACATGGAGTGTTGGTGCTCATGATATGGCATGGCTAATCAAGTTCTGGAACATGAATTATCTCCCTCCACACAAATTACGTACATTTTCTCGATGGCCTCGTTTTGGAGTCCCTAGAATTCCTAGATCAGGCAACCTATCTATGGACAAGGTGATGACAGAGTTCTTTCTTCGCATAGATGCTTCACCTACTTGTATAAAACATATGCCACTTCATGACGATGATCCTGCAAAAGGACTAACTTTTAATATGTCAAAGCTGAAATATGAAATTTGCTTCAGTCGGGGTAAGCAGAAATACACTTTTGACTGCAAACGTGAACCGCTTGATCTTGTTTATCAGGGTGTTGATCTTCATGTGCCTAAGGCTATCTTAAACAAAGAAGATTCAACCAGTATTGCAAAAATGATCCAACTGAGGAAGAAAAATTCTCAATCTTCTATGGTGGACAGAATTCCTAGTGAAAAACGCAATAATCTTGGTGGTTGCACGGAGAAGCATCGTGATGATGGATTTCTTCTATCATGTGATTATTTTACAATACGAAGGCAGGCTCCCAAGGCTGATCCTGCAAGTTTATTGGCATGGCAAGAAGCTGGGAGGAAAAATCTCGAAATGACATATGTGCGGTCAGAATTTGAGAATGGTAGCGATAGTGATGAACACACACGGTCGGACCCAAGTGATGATGATGATGGATACAATGTCGTAATAGCTGACAATTGTCAACGGATTTTTGTTTATGGCCTCAAGCTTTTATGGAATATTGAGAACAGGGATGCTGTTTGGTCTTTTGTTGGGGGAATATCTAAAGCATTTGAACCTCCAAAACCTTCTCCTTCTCGACAATATGCACAGAGGAAATTGCTTGAGGAGAATCAGTTACATGTTGGAGGTAAAATGAGTGAAGATAATTCTAAGGGCCCCTCTACCAGTCAGAATGCGAATTCCCCTTCTCAACATGTGGAGCCTTCAGAGTCTCTTACTTCTTCGTCACAACCAGTGAAAAATGAGAATTTTTCATTTGCTGAACTTGGTATGTTTAATCAGTCATTGAAACTAGACGGCATAAACTTGTCTCTTACTGTAGCTAAACTGCTGTATTTTCATTTTTTGGAACAGCAACAAATGGAATCAAAGATGATTCTGAGGAAGAAGGGACTCGTCATTTCATGGTCAATGTTATTGAGCCACAATTTAATCTTCACTCTGAGGAAGCAAATGTGAGGGGCCATTTGGTTCAGCTTTACGTTTTCGGTTTTTGTTTTTATTTTTGTGTGTCTTAATTGATTTTTGTATGTTTTTTTTTTCAGTTTTTGTGCGATTTATTAAGGTGTTGTTTTTTTTCAGTTTTTATACTGTTTTTTTCTGTATTTAAAAAAATAAAAACTAAAAACCAAAACGAAACATATTACTAAGCATGCTTTAAGCTATAAATCAACATTTACGTTTTAGTATCATTCACATTCTAAGATTACTAGGTCGTCAACAATTTTTTATTCGCTTTTTCTTTCTCCGTTTTGATTTTTCCATCTTTGTGGTTCCTGATCCAGTGTATTTTTCTTTTCTTTTTCAGTTATACTCTGTTAGTTATAGAATGTTTTGTATGCTGCTTAATTCCAAGGCATTCTGGCGTATTTTGAAACCTTTGTCAAAGAATTTGTGCTTATACTTTCTTTGTAAATCTAGTTGATAATATCATATTTTCATCCATTTTATTTTTCTACTGGTAGAACTGCTTTGCCTCCATGCCCTGTGGTTTCTTTTTCATTCGAAAGATTTTCCTTAAATCCTCAATTTCAATGTGCCTAACATTTCTGAACTCACTTTCAGTCTATTAACTTCAGTGTAACTCATGCTTTGGGATAACATGTTTTTGGACTGCTCACCAGGGTCGATTCCTGCTCGCAGCAGTTAGCGGTCGTGTTTTAGCTCGGTCATTTCATTCAATCCTCCACGTTGGACATGAGATGATTGAACAAGCACTAGGTGATGGAAATGTGCAGCTTCCTGAATCTGTGCCTGAAATGACATGGAAACGCATGGAGTTCTCTGTTATGTTGGAGCACGTACAGGCTCATGTAGCCCCAACTGATGTTGATCCAGGAGCTGGGCTCCAGTGGCTTCCGAAAATTCGTAGAAGCTCTCCAAAAGTAAAGCGTACGGGTGCTTTGCTTGAACGAGTTTTTATGCCTTGTGATATGTACTTCCGCTACACACGACACAAAGGTGGGACTGCAGACTTGAAGGTAAAACAAAAAGTTTGTTTTGTTTGATTAATAATTTAGATTTCCGAGTTTTTTCTGATGCACATATTGCCTTTATATATATATATATATATATTGTTTCCTGTAGGTGACAATGACACTTCTCATTCAGTAAGCCATTCTGTTTATGCATAACTTGACCCGTTGCTTTGTTCAAACAACTTCTGCATTCTGGCTGCAGGTGAAGCCCTTAAAAGAGCTTACTTTCAATTCTCATAATATAACGGCAACAATGACGTCTCGCCAGTTTCAGGTTATGCTGGATGTGTTGACAAATCTCCTCTTTGCTCGGCTACCTAAGTGAGATGCTTATCTTTTTTGTTGTCTTTTTATCTCTTTTCAACCTTGCCATCACTTTTTTGGTTGATATAGATGAAATTTTCCCTTCCACATTTTTTTACTCAAAAATTAAGATTTCATTGTGTTTTGAGCTTAAGGCTCAGGATTTTTTTGAAGCATTGCAATGTGAGCTTTAGCAATAGATTCATTTCAGGGGCTCTTGACAGGAAAAGTGTTCTTGCAACAGCTGATTGTAGTTTGTGGACAAATTTAGGTCATGGACTGCTTGGCTACTGTTTCAGAGTGCTAACTTCCTCATATGTAGTTGTTTTGGTTCATCAAACTGTGCCAATTAAGATATCATTTGAACAGAATGTTGGACATGCAGTTATGTAGGATAGCCAAGTACTTAAGAGAAGCAATGGGTCTAGGAATCATTCCCAAAGTTCACAACAAGAAGTAGGAATTATACTCCTAGAATTTGGAGTAAACAAAGTTATTGACATCACACTAACAGTTCCTAGGAATCAATTAGAAGGATGTTAGGAATAAGACCTGATTCTAAAAGTTACCTTTGGAAAAAAAAAAAGCATCACTTCCCTGTTAGAAACTTGGAACATCTCCCTTCTCTCCTTCACAAACTGAAATGTCAAATAAGATCTCTATCAACTAGATCCTACAGAGACAAGTGCTCTAATTTTTATAGCCTAATAGATGTTAAATCCTAACCTATTGAGGACTGAAATAAAGCTAGTCTGTTTAATTTCTAACAACAAAAACTGACAAGTAAAGAAATTGAGTAAAAATTCCTGTTTAGGAAAATAACATCTAATATGATTCCCACTCCCATGAGCAGTTGTATATGATGCAGTTACCCCTTGACTTATGTCTTTCTAAAGTTATTAATCAGAATTAATTTTGCGTTCCTTCATCTAAGTCAGTGATATATGATTCAGGCCCAAGAAAAGTAGTCTTTCATATCCTACTGAAGATGATGAAGATCTTGGAGAGGAGGCAGATGAGGTGGTACCAGATGGTGTTGAAGAGGTAGAACTTGCTAAGATAAACCTTGAACGAAAAGACAGGGAACAGAACTTGCTTCTTAATGACATCAGGGTGTTGTCTCTCCATTCTGATAATTCTGGAAACACAAATTCAAGAAAGGATGGTGACTTGTGGATGATCTCCAGTGGACGATCCTGTCTGGTAAGAAGCAGAATTTGTATCGACATATAGTATGTAGATGATTTCCCTTTTATTTAAGTTGGAGAAGAGCCCTAAAGTTCAGTGCGGAGTATACTTAGGCTCAGAGGCTGCAATGCCTTTATTCCAAAAGGATATTGTTTGGGATCTTATGTTATGCTTAATAAATTTTTTGGCACATTCGTTGATATTGTTGACATATTGATGCATTGCTTCTTCCAATGTTCTGCCATTATGGCACATCAATCTTTCATTACATGATAGTACAAGCTTGGTGACTGCAGGTACAAGGACTGAAGAGAGAACTCGTGACTGCAAAAAATTCTAGGAAAGTGGCATCAGCATCGTTAAGGATGGCTCTGCAGAAAGCTGCCCAGCTAAGACTGATGGAGAAAGAGAAGAACAAAAGTCCATCCTATGCAATGCGCATATCGATGCAGATAAATAAAGTTGTTTGGAGCATGCTCATTGATGGTAAATCTTTTGCTGAGGCTGAGATAAATGATATGGTAGGTGTCCCAAGATGCTACTAGGGGCATTCTTTTTATCTTGTGTCATTCCACTTTTATTTTCATTTCTCTTATTTTTGAAATGCTTTAGTGTCAATCAGAATTTTAATTCTCATCACTAAAAATTTGGATGAGAGGTGACTAAATATCTTTTCCTTGTTTTCTGCCCCACAACCACTGACATGTGTATTAGTCTCTTAGTCCAGTGCTGAGGATAAACAGTGGTCTTTTTTGACACTTGAAAATGTGGTCTGAAGTTCCTTGGTAGTAGCAAACTCTATGGACAAACCCTACACCTTTAGTTATTCCATTAAATGTATACATAATAGTATTTCCTGACTGTGACGATCTTCTGGGCCATAAGATGTCTCCAATAAACTATTACTGCCTTTTATTTATTTCAAGGGTATAATGGATGCAGTTTAATTGTATGTTTTTCTTTCTTTATTTCCAGATTTTTGATTTTGACCGGGATTACAAGGATGTTGGAGTTGCTCTGTTTACTACAAAGTGTTTTGTTGTGAGGAACTGCCTACCCAATGCCAAAAATGATATGATCTTGTCCGCATGGAATCCTCCATCAGATTGGGGAAAGTATGCACAATTCTCGTGTCTTTTTGCTGTATTTACCATGTGATCATTATTTAGGGTTGATCTCCTCTTATAAACATGCAGAAGTTTTCTTTTCTTCTGAAGTGGATGATTTGACGTCCCTTAAATTCAGGGTGTATGATTTGATATAGCAATAAAAGCCCAAGTCCATGTAGTTTTGCATGCATTTATGTTGTAGTCCATTTGGTTAGTTGTGATGGACCACCAGTTGGGCTGTTTCAGTGATCCTCCTGTCTCTTATAGTTGGGCCCAACAGAGAGAATTGGTGTTATGTTACTGTAGCTGACCCAGTCAAATGAATTGTTTTGCTTAATTTACATTTACTTGGGCCTCCACTCCTAAGACAAGTGTACAATTCTTGCTATGAAACACCTAAAAAATGCAGGTTTCTGGGCAGTTGTGCATTTGTGTGTGTGTGTGCCTGCGCTTTCGCGAGGTATAGAGAGAGTCAAGAGTCTATTTGCATTTTTCTGATCACACTTGTACCTGCACCCCCTCTTCCTCACATCATGTAGGAAACTGTTGGTGGTTTTGTGTTTATTGGTTTGTCTACATGCACTAACAAGCATATAAATAATTTGTGTTTCCATTTGAAATACAGTTTTGCATGGTCAGTCAATGCTTGGACAGGAAAGATTCTCTCTGTATACACATACGTATATATACACATATGCAATTTTCATGTTTTAATGTCAAAGATAAAATCATAGAAAGTTTGTTGTTTTCATAAACTTCATACACATTTCACAGAATTACTTACAACTCTATATGTTTTAATGATCATAATACAATAATAAATGTTAATTCTTGAAATATACTCAAGGTTCATGCCACTATTTGATGCCATTCATCCATTCTCTTTCTGTTGTTGTTGTTGCCGCATGACAACTATTGTTTTCCTGGTTTAATAAGACCAAATGAAATATCTGAAGACTCAATATGTTGTAATTCATGTCTGCTCAATTTATGATCAGTCTTTTCTTTGCTTGAAGCTACATACTTGTGTACTCTGTCTCACTAAAATATTTGTAATTTGTTCGAACATTTTTCATGAGAAGTTGCTCAGTTAGTGATCATCTTTTGTTTTCTTTGAAGCAGGTTGCTTGTCTACTTAGTTTCTCTTTAGAGTTTATACATTCTTCACATGCTGGAAATGACAAGTTATGATAAATGTTTTCTAGCAATATTAGAGTGGCATACATCTGTGGTATTGTAGGTTGAAGATTACATTTTAAGTTGACCTTAAGTTTTTGATTCTGTAATACCAGTTCTCTTACTTGGTCATTCTTCTTTTCTCAAGGCAAATGGATTGCATCAAGGTTGTAGTGATTACAGTAAACTGACAAATATATATATATATATATATAGAAAAAAAGTTGATAGCAACCTATATTAGAACTTTAATTTAATCTTTTTTTAAATGAGTGATTTGCAGAAACTTCAAAAATGTAGGTCTCAAACAATTGGTCAGCCTGATATTTTATTCAAGTGAAACTTGCAACACTTGTGCAATACCTGAAGTTGATCTTGTGTTCAAATTACTAAATTTTTTAGTTACTAGTGAGTAACGATAGTGATTGACCTGTGCTTGCTCTGGAGCCAGCATTGTATATTTTGATACCTCAGAGCATTTTTTTTAAGGTTCTTTTGAACTTTTTTTCAACTGTAGCTGCTTCGGTAATATTGTAATGCCTTCTACTTGTTTTTCATAAAATGTTTAATTATTCTGTTGGCCGCAGAAAAGTGATGCTGCGTGTAGATGCAAAGCAAGGAGCTCCAAAAGATGGTATATCTCGTATTGAACTTTTCCAGGTAACTCTCTCTCTCTCTTCTATCTGCACATTTACCATTTCATCATTACCAGTTAGAACTAGACTCCAAGAAACTGGGGTTATGTAATACTTGCACTAAAAAAGAAGAGCAAGAGGAAAAATACATATATATAGATATATAGTAGAAAACAGCAACAGTGGGAAGAAGTATAGTTATCCTGTTAATTTCTGTTTAAATGCCAATAAACTATGTTAAAAAGCTGCTAGGAAAATATTATGTACTTTTGTAGCTGATAGGTGGAAATAAATAGTTCAGTTAATTGTTCTATTCATTGCATTGGATGATGATGGTTCCAAGTTATGTTTATTTCTGAATTCCAACATGGCATTTAACTGATGTCGCAAACATTTTTCAGGCTAACTAACTCTTCTTTTCTTTTCCATTTTCCAGAGGAAGACTTTTCCTTGGAAATGAAGTAGAGATATTTGTATATATCAGTTCAATCTTTGTTCATTACAACCTTTGTTTCTCACACAGGTAGAAATTTACCCACTTAAGATATATTTGAAGGAGTCAATGTACAGAATGATGTGGGGGTACCTGTTCCCAGAAGAAGAACAGGATTCTCAGCGGAGACAGGTTGGTAAATTAACTATTTTGAATTAGTGAAGAAATTCAAATGAAAAATACAAAGAAAAATAGCATCACGGAGATATTACTGCCCAGGATTCCTTGGCTAGTGATTTACTCCTTTGAGATGCAGGACCTTTGGAAGGTTTCAACCACTTCTGTAGCACGGCGTCTTAAAAAAGGCTCATTGAGCCAGGAAGCTTCTGTATCAGGCAGTCACATTACAAAAGAGACAGAAACCCCATCAAAAATCTTTGGCTCCTCAGGCCCAGAGCTTCGAAGGACATCTTCATTTGACAGGACATGGGAGGAGACTGTCGCAGAATCTGTTGCCACTGAGCTTGTCTTACAGGCACACTCAACTGGTGTATCTTCCACGAAAGGCGATTCAGTAGGTTCAATTGAGCAACAAGATGACTCTAAAGGTAAATCAAAAGATGCCAAGCTTTTGAAGACTAGTCGGCCATCAAATGAAGACAAAAAAGTTGTGAAATCAAATGATGAGAAAAGAACTCGGCCTCGGAAGGTGATGGAGTTTCAGAACATCAAGATTAGTCAGGTTGGTTGAGTGTGAGTTCATCATTGCACTACAAACAATTGCATCTTTTTTACCCAAAAACGATATAATCTTGTGTAGGTCGAACTCCAACTAACTTATGAAAGCTCAAGGTTCAATTTACATGAGCTAAAGTTACTGATGGACACATTTCACCGAGTTGAGTTCACTGGGACTTGGAGAAGATTGTTCTCACGAGTAAAGAAGCATGTTGTCTGGGGAACTCTCAAGTCTGTTACTGGGATGCAGGTATTGAATCTCAGTCAAGACATCTTATTAACTAGTACATCTGCGAGGTTTTATTTCATTCTATTTCTGCTAGAATTTAGTTCCAGATTACCTGGTATTGACTTGTGAGAGTTTGAAATTTTTTATTTTCCATTCTGGTAGAAGTTGAAGTTGACTATTTCCCTTGTACTTCAACTAACCACATGTCTAGCTATTGGCAGATCTACATAGAGAATGTGAAGAGTGCTCTGTCAAGGAATGCCAGTTTAGCTTAATATTTCCTTTGATCTTTGTATCCAACGCTTTAACTCAACTTCAAATGCTGACACCAGAACTTTTATCAGTTGCTTTTCCTCCTAATTTTCAAATTTTGAGTGTCATTTTCCTCAACTTTTCTACCACCAGCAGCATCATGCAAAGTCAACAAAAAACTGTGTCACAACGACCTAATCATGTAATTTAAATATCAGAGAGTTTAGCATTGATTGAGCAATATTAAAAGGCAGCTTGAATCCTTTTAAATGGATTTTAAGACAATTTTGAAACTTAAAAAGTGAACTAGCGGGTATGTAGATCTGTATCACTACAGAATTTAGTGGATTTTAAGTTTGAAACTTAAAAAGTGAACTAGCAGGTACATTAGGTATGTAGTCATGTGAGATAAAGTGAATAAATTTGATTAGATTAATATGTTAAGAAATTTTGGTAAATTGGATGAATTGATTCTGTTAAGTTTGTATAATTGTGTAAAATGTGTTAAGATATAATTGATATTGTTTTGTTTGTATTAAAATATGATGAATAGGGTTAAGAAGTTAATGAAATTGGTTTTGGATTGATTGATTTTGTTTTGGATAAAGTTTGTAAGCTAGACTGTTAACTCAATTTATGTGAGGTGTGATTTTAAGAAGGGTGATAATTGTGAGTGAATTATTATAAGGGTTATTCTTAAGTCTTGAAAAAGAAGAGAGTTTGTGGAGTTATTCCTAAGCCTAAGAAAAGGGAGGGTGAAGGTTATCCTTGATCCTTGAAAAAGGATTATATTCCTAACATTGTATTTATTTTGGCTATAATAATGCAAGAATCTCAACAGTGGTGTTCGGGACTAGATGTAGGAGAAAGTAGATAGCTTCGAACTAAAATAAATCATTTATATCCTTCTTCCTTAGTATTTTAATTTTTAACATTTATAATTATTGTTTAATTTATTGTTATTATTCAATTCGATAAATTGGAATTGTTATTTAGCTTCTGCATTTAAAAAATTGGTAAAAGATTAAGTTGTATAACTTAAAAGAATTTTTTAACACCTAATTCACCCCCCTCTTAGGTGTCATATAGGACTAAAATATATGGAAGACACTTTTGTATTGGCTAATCACGTACATTGAGCATTTTATGTAGCTGATTATATTAAGGAATGTTGTTATTATATAGAGAAGAAGGTACCAAGGTATTTGTTTGATGTTTCTTTGGATGAAAATTAAAATACTAAAGAAACTTATTAAGACAAGTTCAAAACTAGTTTTTTTTCCAAATATGCCCACTTTATTCCCAGTTTTCATCATTATGTTGCTCTTCCATTGCTCAATTATTTTTTGATTACATATTTAAGATATATAGGATGCCCAACTTTAAAGTACGTGATAGGGAAATGATGTTTATAAATTATTTTTAAAAGAATTTATTCTAATTAAGTATGATCAAATTCAATTTTAGTTCAGCCTATCACACTCAGATTAAAGGCCAAACTAAAGTAGTAAATTAGACACTAAAAATGTATTTACAATACTTTATATGGGATAAACCTAAAGAATTTTTTATGTGGTTACCATGAGTAGAATACTTCTATAGTATTAACGTTCACAAGCCTATAAGAAAAACTCTAATTGAGGTTGTTAATGATAGAGAGCCTCCTACTTTATTAGCCTACGTTCATGACACGATGAAGATTGAATTTTTAAAAAAGTTTTTATTAATAATAAATGTTATTGTTCGCTGTTAGGGCCAATTTACAAGTTGTATTACAATGAATGAAACATGCTATTGACAAAAAGAATATAAAAAGATAGTATCAAACGAGAGATTATGTTCATCTAAAATTGAGGCCTATTGCCGGCTCCCTATAGCATGAAGAAGGAATAAAAAAACTTACTCCCAAGGTTTATAGACCACTCAAAATTCTTGCTCATATAGAGAAAATGGCTAACAACTTAGTTTTGCCTTTGAAATCTAATGTTACGTCTAATTTTCCATGTTTATTTACCTAAACAATGGGTTAAAGAGGAGAGATGCCATGCCAATGTTACCTTTGATGTATGAATAATCAATTATTAATCCACTTCCATAAACAACTTCGAATAAACGCACTAAAAGGGGAGAAGATGAAATTGTTGTGTTTTAACAAGCATTATCTCAAGTATATGCCATTTAGGAAAATTTTGATGAATTTATGGCTTGATTTACTTATTTAATCCTTAAGGACAAGGGTAATCTAATAGAGAAGAAAGTTATAAGAGGTAATTATGGAATAGAAGGATATGAAAAGGAAGAATCAGAGAATATCTTATGAATTTTACTATAAGGAAGGAGACTTTTATTCTAAGTAGAATCGTTATGATCACATAAGAATCTCTATTTTTTTATTTTCTAACTATTTTTCCATTTTAATAATAATCCCTAGAACTATATGGAGATAGTATTTCATTTATTACATATCCTTTTCCATTTGCAAGTCAATCACTAGCGTGTGTTTGTAAACTATTTTACTATCTAAGACCAAGTAGAACTTAATAAAATTATCAAAGAATGTCCTACCTCAATTACTACTAAATTAAGGAGGCTTAAAGTACCTTGAATAATCTTACCAAGGAGGTTAGGATCCTTCAAAAAATTTTAAACATTTCTTCAAAATTAGGTAGACATAAAAAAGTTGATCTATGGACTTTCCTAGTTAGCAAATCTACTATCTTTAGATTGTAAAGATACTTAACAAATTATTGTTCGTACATTTACTATATTGTAAAAAGATAATTAAGAATTAAATATAAAATTTTACTTTAAACAAATGAAAGCTCTTATAGTTAAGACTTAAATACAAAAATTTTACTTTAACCAAATGAAAGCTCTTATACCTCAAAAGTATGGCTAGAGAGAGAAGCTTTTTTTTCCCTTTACAATTTCCTTGTTTTAGCCTCTCTCCTCTAGTTGTCCTTGCATAGTTGGTGCACTCTACTATTCTTGCTTAGCTCCATTGGTTTTGATAGACTTCTTCTTCTTTGGCCTTTTACATTGCTTCTTATTACTCCCCCTTATTTTTCTTTTTGCAATTTTTAGTAACGATTTTTTGAAACCCATCAGTTGTCCCGCCCTTTGCATTTTTCTAAAATTTCCTCTCCATCTCCAATTCCATAAATTGGAGACTTCTCTCCTTTAGGCTCAATTATCTAAACTCTCCTTCAAGCTAGTTTAAGCTCGCAAGCTGTTATGGACATTATGATGCCTCCTCAAGGTTCTCCTTCTACTCTTTCAACTTCCCCAGCCAATGGACCTCTCCTTGCTAAACAGGCTTCATAACCTATTCATTCCCTTTTTAGATCTTGGAAGCAGGTGGTTAATTACCCAAGCTATGAGATAACTTACAATTCTGCCCCCTTTTTACAAACTTGGCATCTTTATTATAGTTCTATTTTTTAAGCTTCTTTAGGAGGGTGCCAAAAAAAGGGACGCAACTCTCATTGGATTATTCTTGAACAAATGCCCTATTTATCCTCCGATGAATTCTTGGGCTAAAAAACACTAGAAAATTTATGGCTTGAAGGAAGTCCTGCTTAAAGAAGAAGGATTATTCCACTCCAAATTCAGTTCTCCATTTAGCGCCCAACAAATCTTGGACAACTCCTATCATTTTAATAACTCTCCCATGTTCATGCAGAAATGGAACCCTGGCTTCAGATTAAAGGAAATAAAGATGAAACAGATACTAATTTAGGCTAGAATCCATAACCTTCCTTTAGTGTATAAGACTACTGACAGTTTAAGCCACTTGGCTAGCTATAGTTGAAAGCCTTTTGGTATAGATGAGTTGACGACTACAAGGAAATGTGTAAGCTTTGCTAGAATTTGTGTTATTATTAAACTAGGAAATAAGCTACCAAATTCCATCCCTCTCTTATGTTTAGATGAAGATAACAAACTGACTCATTATGAGGTTATAGTCACTTATAATTAGACTCCCCTTTTTCTAAGTTCCATCACTATTTAGAAGCATAAGACAATAGGTCTAATTGAAGTGATGATGTTGAGTTGATCGGTTTGGATGATAGCATTGCGACTCAAGCAGGTAAGCTTAACACTTCTACTATTGAAGAGTAACCTAAGGATCTGACCACACCTGTGTTTCCTCTACATACTGAGTCTCCTACTCCCAATTACTCAAGACATAATTATAGTTACTCACTCATCTGGAAATCGCCTAAATACAGAGAATGCTCCCTTGGCCTTAGGGGAAGTATTAATGACTAATATGATGAAAATTACGAGTCCTTAATTATTATAACTCTCTTTGGGAGATATTCAAAAGCACAATCCAGATTCTTATTCTCTAGTTCTTCCTACAAATATCCTCAATTGTCACGGCGAGATAACTTGTATCTTACAAGGACTACACTTTGTTTTGTAGCCTGAGTAGCCATAGCTGTCAAATAAACCATTGTTAATAGGATACCCTAATAGCTATGCTCCATCCCAATCAAAAGAGACTTCCACTATAAGAACCAGTTCCCTTTTGATGGAGCAACTAAATGTCTCTAATGCAAAAGAGGATAGAGTTACCTCTAAAGTGAGGAGGAGATCACTAAGGAAAAACTTGGCTAAGGCCACCCCTTTGTTGACTACCTATTCATCAATTCTCTCTATAGAAATGTAAGGGGAATCAATGACCCCAATAAGCATCTTACTCTCAAAGGCTACCTTGAATAGATGAAACTAGCTTTATTTTATCTTGTGGAAATTAAGAGAATTAGTTCTAGAGAATGAAGTTTTTAAGACCAAGATGGTCTATGGTCACTAACAACAATTTTGTCCCTTATGGCAGGATCATTATGTGCCATGACCCCTTGAAAGTTTAAACAAATAGCTCCGTTTATATTGATCAATTGATCTATTTTGACCTGGATTTTCTACAAGACTAAATCAATATCATTGCTTCCTTTATACATACATCCAACTTTTCCTTTCGAAGGAATGATTTATGGAGAAAACTTGTAGCTCTCTCTCACAACATAGCCAAGCATTAGATGGTGTTAGGTGATTTTAATAGCATCTTATCCCTTTTCGATTCTGAGGGCAACAGCTCGTTGAGATCTTATTAGGATGCCTTCTACCAATATGTTGTAGCTATTAGACTAACTGATTTAAACTTACAATGACAATTCTTTACTTAGCACAATAAGCACCAAGGGCATTGGTTCATACAAAAAAAAACTTACTAGAGTTATGGTTAACAACCATTAGTTGAGCTCCTATCTTGAGAGTTTTGGAACTTTCAACAACCCTCTTATCTCAAATCATGCTCCTATTATTATCTCAAGTTTTAGTAGGAGGAGGTTTATACATCACCTTTTCCATTTCAATAAGTTCCTAGCTAATGACCATATATTTAAGGCAACTATTCTAACAACCATTAAAGACTACATTCAAGCTGATGAGACGCATGGTTCACTTATAAG
>JAOXYD010000002.1:3921656-3933255 GCA_028565735.1 Pinacopodium congolense
TCACCTATGAAACTTAAATTTTTTTTCTCGTTTTCCAAATGTGTAAAAAGAGTTTTGGCATAAAATATAATTGTCACCATGTTAGCACAATAAAGCATTTTGTATAATGAAATTATCATTGACAGATCACTTGCACCTCTATATTCTACACTGAGGGTGCAGTTCACTCATCTAAATCTGATGGCAAATACCAAGGGCAGGATAAGAACCTGTGTTGATTATGGCACTATAAATATCTGTACATTCTAGGCAACAAGCTGAAAGAAATTGCTAGAAAACCTTCAACTTTGTACTAACGTCAACTGACCGACAACTCCTCTGAGAGCTGGAAAACTTAGTGCTCTGCTATTAAAGTTGAATCACCACCATTTTCATACGTAACAAGAGGATCATGTGCATTGATGGCAGTTCCAGTGTCCGAGTCATTTGCTTCCACTTCGGCCTAATTAAAGATTCAAAAGAAAATGGCGACAGCTGTATAGTATACTAGGAATACTGGGAAAAAAAAAAAAAAAGGCAAGTGCAATTGAGCAACATACCTGCTCAATTGGGGTCAGAGAATGGTCCTTATTTTTCTTGGGTAGTTCCCTCAAAGTTCCCTGCAGAATTTTGTTTGGAAAACAATGTCTTATTATTGAAGTGTGAAACCTAACTAAATTTGACACTGACCAAGTACAGCAGCACACAACTCAAAGAGTTTTTGCATTCAACCAAACACAAGATATTCTTTGAACCCCCTTTGCATATTTTCAGCATAAGACCTCTATCATCAAGAATGCTTGAATTACAGGATGCAGTGCAGGAATAAAAAGTCAAAAAACCAAAAAAATATTGAAGTGAGATTCCACCCCAATATAAATCAAAATCAGAAAAATGGATCTTCAGTGCACTTCCTACAGCAGCAGATCAAATTCCAAGCCCATCTAAGAGAGTCATGATTTTGTGCTTAGCGAATCCAAAATTGAAAGGACACATAACAAACGACCAACAGAAAGGTTGTTCTCAATAGCAACGCCTCCCCAAACCTACAGCTTCCAAGTGCATCACTTAACAAAGAGATCCTGAAAATATAAATATGGGTTTACATATTGAATAGTGGTGTGTTTGCTATTACTTGCCAGCTCCACAAGTGCTCATAAAACCTGCTTGAATTAGCATTTGCTAGTCAAGCAGAAACCAAAATAGAACTCCAATAAGCAAGGTTAAAATGGACTAGCTCGCATCAACCTGCATACCTAGCAGCTGACTAAGCTGGTCATTCACTAATCTACTTAAAGAGTAAAAAAGGATAATTCTCTCTCTTCAGATATATAGACATGCTAGAATTGTAGGTTGCATACTGATCCAGAGCACCATAAAGAATGTGCAATTCTTAATTTCCCAGTAAGTTCGATTTTGAATTAAAGCAACTTTGCAAGTTTTGGTGTTCATAATTCAGCAGTCCTAGTTCAACATCTAATCATTCCCACTTATTCAGCACAAAGCTTCAATGACTGTATTGAACTTCTCTTGATAATTCCTTGACCTAACTTATTCAAGTTTGTAAATCTTGTATTAGTTATTCCACCTACCTGGCCATTTTTGCTACATCTCACACAATAATGTTATCATTGAAGCTCTAAAAATTTTCAGTTGAGTAGAAATTTCTTACCCCTAACAATCTTTTGACGTTTCCTTTATTTTTAACCTAAATTAGTATTGGTATAATTCCTTGACCTACCTTATTTTATTCAATATTTAACTTGCCCGAAGTCGGGTCCATGACAAGCACTCATGCAACAATCATTACTTTTTCATCAAAGTTGGATCAACATAAATGATAAATAACTCATCAAACAATTCCAACCAACAGGCAACTTTTATCAAGTTGAGTAGAAATGACCAAGTAGGTGTATGAACACAGCACACCAGGTTTCCATATATCAATAGAAAGAAGATGATGGAAACATGTAGCACTATTCAAACAGCAAATAAGAAAAGCAACCTTCTGAGCAGATACAAAATGAGCAAAGCCAAGACCAAAATTCTATGCAAAGAATGTAAAGGAAAATAATTGTTGTTAATAATATAGTCAACTAGTACTCACTCTATTTGCCCAGAAAAGCCCGCAAGCATTGCAAAGAGATCTTGGACCAGCAGGACCACGGCGCATCATTGGGGTGCATTTTGAACTAATCCCACAGTGTGCACAACTAGAAAATGATATCACAATAACAACAAATCAATATAAAGATGGGAATTTTATAAAAACAAATAATAGAAGGATAAGCATCAAAGTAACTGATCTCAAAAGAAATCAATTAATCCTTCAAATGAAAGAGAAACCAAGAATTTTAGTAAGAATAGGAGAAGGAAAATTGTTTTTTTAATTCTCTTCATCTTTTTTCCTACTTTATCTGCTAATTCTGCCATGTTTCTATGAAAGACACTATAATTGGCTATATCATACTCTGAATATGTGTATAAAACTCACGAGGTCTCTTGGGAGCTGTCATCTTGCCCTGAATCCTGAGAGCCACCCCATCCGTCTGCTCCCTCAGCTTTTTTTGAAGAAGTAAACTGACCCTTGTTACGCTGCATCCTGAGTTAGTGCAAGTCTGTCAGTATCCCCCAAGAAATCCCTTGTAACACACACTTTTGAAGAGCATAACATGGTATTATAACAGACCGAATTCCTCACCCTATGTCCCTACTAAACAGTTTGGCCTGGAACATCTCAAAAAAGTAAAAGACACAGAATTTCTCACCCTATGTACTTACTAAGATTTAAACTCCAATAGATGGAGAGGTACTTATGATACAGAAGTCCTCATACCTCTATCGTAAAGCAAACCCCCGATTGTTATTCTAAAATATCTTTTATGAGAGTGGAAATATCTGTTTTTCTAGAGGTAGCTAGCACTTTGGACCTGCTTTCAACAAAAGATAACAAGTGGTCCCAAGAAGTTATGGGTTAAAAACAATTTGCAGCTTTCAATAAAAGCACCAAAGAATTAGTTCAGATTAGCAGAGGCCAAAAATAACTATAGAGTATGTAATTTATCTGTATGAATGAGACTCTCCGCTACCTAAGAAGAATACAACTTGAGGAAGAAACATGTAAATTCAACACCCCACCAACCCACCACTGAAAAAAAAAAGGGAAAATCAACAAAAGATTGATGTATATGCTGCAATTGGACCAAATAAATTTGTTTTTTTAAACATCATGTTCAATATCTTTCATTTGTTTCATTTAACATTCAAACAAGACAACCAGAAGGCAGGCAATAAAAACCTCAACCAGAAGTAGACTTATGGTATAGATGGATCCTAATACTAGGTTTGGCATTTGAACAAGCATTCATTGCCATGTTTTGCTATATTCAAGCTTGTAAATGTGACCTTATACAAATTTGATGTTGATAGATAGTCCAAACTACGAATACAATAGCTAATATATGCAAGCAATTTCATACCTTAAATACTCATCTGTAAGTCTTGATTTTTTGAGGATCACAAAAATATTCATAGCACACTTGTCGGAAATAGTAATATTTACAACCCTTGCAGCAACTGCAATTACGTAACCTAGATGCAGAAACGCTGACCTGAGTGCAACCTCTTGACGGACACCGTATCTAACTTTCTTATCAAAGCATCTCTCTCTCCTCTTCTGTCGGAATCTATTCAATGAGGCAGCTCTCTGTGGTTGTGAACAACGCCCTGGATAGTCCACAATCATAGCCTACAAAAAGATTGGGTAATGGCACAAACATCATGGGAATAAGCATTAACAATTCTGTACCTACTCATACATACTGCATTGCCTAGAAACCCAAAAAAGCACATACCCTTTGGCCTTGAGACGTTGATTCCAATCCATGGGAACCAGAAGTTAGTTCACAACCTCCCAACAACAGAAGAACCGCCTGCACCTGAAAATCAATTGACAACTTCACTAAGGTGATAGATTTCAAAATAGATCAAATTCTCCAATTTAGTCGATACGTGGAGAAAAAGAAACAACAATCAATTGCAACTGAAATAAATTCCAAGTTGCGTTATAACTTCAGTACCCCAAGCCTCATAATTCACACTACACCTAGGTTTATATAAGCCTGAGCTTCACTTCTCAATTTGAAAACTTTTACACGAAACCCTAAATCAAGGCATTGACAGGCCAAAACACGACACCTTATCAGGAGTGACGGCATCGAACACATAAACTTGGCCACGAAACGTCAAAGTAAGCTGGTTGGAGACGTCGCTTCGCTGAATCGCAAGGTCCGAGACGGCGCCACCGTAGACGGAATCCGGTGACACATCATCAACGGAGATGCTGCCAGTGGTGGGACCATCTTCGTAGTTCATATGATGGTGGTGATGGTGGAGTTGGTGGTGATGGTGGTCAATGGAATCGCCGGCAATACCTTCTTCATCGTCGCCGGCGATCGGATGTGGAATGTTCGTATGTTGAGAGTGACCGTACATTGGCAAAACTCAATAGAATATGAATGAATCTTAAGCATTACATTACAAAGAAACCATATGAAATTGGGGAATTGGACAGGAAAACTAACCCTAACCCTAAGTCAGTGAAAATGAGCAGAAATCAGATAAAGAAATTGATACGAAAGAAAGTGTGAGACTGAGAATTTATTTATTTGTTTTCTTAATTATATATATTATTAATGCGTAATTCTATATTAACGAGTAAGGAAGGGTCCGTGAGCAGAACGGGAGCTCTGTATGAAACGTGCGACGGGCATTGGTTTTGTTTGGATAATTGTTTTTCGTAAATTGGTTTATTTTAAATATGTAGTATAAATAATATCGTTGTTAAAATAAAAAACTTTTACTTTTTATTGAATTGAGATAAGACGAAAGGCCTTGTTGAGTTGATTTTTTATTTTTTATTTTCGTTTTTTATTTTTTAAAATACATAAATAATATAAAAATTTATAAAATTTATAAAATTTAATATAAAAATCACAATAAAAAATTATAACTAACAACTTAATTAAACATATCAAAAATTAAAACATGTTTTCTAAAACAAAAATAACAAATTAATTTCTAGCCCTGTAAACTGAATTAAAATTTGTATGATAAGTTGGATTTATGATAATATTATGTTATAATATTTTATTAAAGTCTAAGTCAAACTCAAATATCATCCATTTCCAATATAAATAAATTTTGTTATTACTTAGAGATCATTTGGTATCATTCTATGCTTTCAGTATTATTTTTATTTTTATTTTTTATTTTATGTTTCTATTTTTTTCTGTTTGTTTAATATTTGTAATAAAAATTAGAAATAAAAACTTTTTAGTTGAGATTTGTGATTAAAAAACTAGTTTAGTTATGAAAATCAAATATAAATTAAATTAAATTCTTATACTAAAATACTCTTATATACCTTTAAAATATATTATTAGTTAATAAATTATGTCAATTATTCAACGTAGAAAAAGATATTTATAAGATCTGTTTCAAATTTTTTTAAAAATAATTTTATTTTTTTATTTCTTTTTTATTTTTTGATTTTTAAAATAAAAACAAAATATAATACAACAAAATACAACCAAACACATTATCTATAAAACATACTACAACCAAAAATTCTAACCTGGGAATATTTAAGTATTGTACAAAAAATTAATTCACAAGGAGCAAATAAGTTAAATGTGGTAGTAGGAATTTTATGATTAAATAAACAGTTATGGCAAATGCTTGTGACCAGAATGATAAAGGAAGAGAAGTATGAGAAAGTAATGTGAGACCTGTTTCAATTATGTGACAATGTCTTCTTTCAGAGTACCCATTATGCTCAAGAGTATAGGGAGGAACGGTTAGAAATGAAATTCCATTTATTGTTAAAAAGGCTTGAAGAGTCAAATATTCACCCCTATTGTTAGAGTAAAGTATGCAAATTTGTGCTTAAAATAATTTTCAACAATGGCTTTGAAGTGAATAAAGGTTTATTTAACCTCGAATTTTTGTTTTAAGTTCTATAATCATATAAATGTTTGGTGAAATAATCCACAAAAATGACATAGTATTTAAAGCCATCATATGACATAATAGGAGAAGTTAATACATAAGAGAAAATGATTTCAAGAGGTTGGAATGATATAAGAGACGAATTAGAGAAATTATGACTTTTATAACACTTGCATGCATTGTATGAAAAATCATTTCATATCAAGGATGAGATACCTAGAATGTAAGCTGAAATAAGGTGTTTTAAAATATGTAATGACAGATGTCCTATGATGTTAATTGGAAGAGTTGGTTTTTACACTAGAAAAAGTGAAAATTATAAAGGATACTAATTTGGTGGCCAGCCATTCATAAACTCCATTCCTAGTGTTGCCCTTTAAGAGAGTTTCCTTCGTATGAAGATCCTTCACTTGAAAGGAAGTGGGCAAAAATTCAATTGATAAACAATTGGTGGTAGAAAATTTAGAAATAGAAATTAAATTGGTTTTCATATTTGATACACAAAGCACATCGTTTAACTCAAATGTAGAATTAGTGAAAGAGATAAAGGTGGAACTAATATTTCTAATTGAAAGACTCGTGCCATCTCTAATCATAATGTCGTCAGAGCCATTGTAAGGTGCATGCAAAGATAGATTGTTTAAGTCTATTGTGATGCGATGAGAGATGTCATTATGAAATAACCATTTTTAATTGTTGTATGCAGCATTTGTAGCAAAATGAGCCCAAGGATACCAACATTTGGTGGTCATATTAGGTAATGGTATGTATTTTGTGTTGGAAGTTTAAATTAGTACTAGCTAAATTGATGGGCATTGCTTGGTTATATGTCCTTAAGTACCATAGATTTGACAATGACCCAAGTAAACATGTCGTGGGACGATTGTCAGGAGGTGATGGATTAGGTATCACGGCAGGTAACCAATTGATGGTATAGTTTTGATGGGAGAAATAAAGCCTATTATAGCATTGAGTATGAGTTTATCGTTCTATATCCAAATGGTATAGTTTTGATTTGGTTTAGTGGTGTTATTTACAGTGATGTTGGTAGATGGGTAGGTTTTTAAACCATCAATATACCTAACAAGATCATATCAAGTAAACAAAGTTTGAAATTGAAGTTTTCAAGAGCTATAATTTTTGTTGGTAAGTATGGGAGGGGCTTGGGCAGAGACGTTGATGGTGAGAAGCTAAAATTCAAGAGTTTAAGGAGTGGTGGAGTGCATTGGAGTGGATGTTGTGACTATGGTTAGACATCTTTTTGAAAAACAAATTGATTGGTATAAGAGAGAATGGGGACGATTCACTAAAGAAACGAAGTTATTCATAACCAGTATTCACAATTTAAATCTTAGCCATTGAAATGGCAACGTCGACAAGTGGTGCTATAGAGTGGTACGAAGGAAGAGTGAAAGTTGTTCTTTCTGGGGATTGCTTGGTAATTATGACTATAATCAGTAACAAGCCTGGACCACTATTAGAAAAGACCATCACTTTGTCATCTCTTATTACACCAAGACTAGATGGTAGAGGTAGAGTTGGCCAAACTTATAAAACTATAGGATTGACAATGATACCACAATAAAGGAATAACAATATGGCATTTTATATGTTTTCACCATACACTTTTATTAATGAATTGTGTAATATATATAAATATATATATATATATATATACCATATTGGAAAGATACATTTCATAAGTAAAGATACATATATATGCATACTGTAAAGTTCTGGAATCTTGTATTTTTTCAATATGGGATATATATATTTGTTTTATACTTTTTAATAAGAATTTCTTATTCAAAACTCTTATAAGAACTTCCTCCAAGATATTTTTCAACTCTCTCTATCTTTAAAAGAACTTAATGTCTCTCTCAATGTTTTTTCTGTTAACATATTCTCTTCGTATAAACCGGCATACGAAGTATTAGTTAAGATTTACGTTAGAATTCTAATAGTAGTATTACTTAACCAATTACAATGTGATGCCCCATATATTAAATTTTATGTTTTTATATTGTTTATACTTTAAGTTAAATTATTAGTATCCGTAAAATGTCTAATAGATTTTTTGAATAAATGAAACCTCATTAATAATATATTTCATATATTTTGTAGAAATTTTAAAATCTAAACTATTGTCAATTTTAATATATTATATAGTTAAGGAAAGATTTAATTCATAACAAAGTTTAAGAATATCCAATAAGAATCTCCATTATGCAAGCAAAAGACACATACTTCTTGACTTATTAAAGCTCTTAAATTAAATAAGAGATGATAAATGGTCTAAATCTTGAACAAAGATATGCCTCCAATTCTCATAAATTTTGAAAGAAAAATATAGTACAAATAAGATATTTGATACTTTAATACAATTATGTGAGTTATGTGTTTTTGTGTTGAACATTCAGAAGAGATTTTTCTATATAGAAATTCTAAGTTTATATCTCTTTTTCTCCAAGCTGGTATATGATCGATGATTTTTGTTAAATGTTTGCAATTAGACCTATATGGTCTGATATAACTAAATTTCAGCTCAAAATTAAAAAAAAATTTAAACACATATCAAACTTTACTCATAAAATCCTATCACTTTCGAATTCCAATTTGATTCATCATAAAAAAAATTAAGATTAAGTGCATTCTATAATTTCATATTTAAAAAATTTGATAATTATACAAATATAAATAAGTTAATCATTTTTCAGATAAAAATAAAATTTCTTATAGTATTATACACAATATAAAACCATAATTCATAATAAAATAAAATAAAATAAATATTTTTAATAAAATATAAATAATACAACATTTAACATCAATTAATAAAAATAAATATCAAATGTAGGTTAAACTAATTATAAATTATTTGACTTCATTTTTCTTTACTTCTTATATAACTCAGAATCATCCCTTAAATTTTCAAAATTAATTTGTAAACTTAAACTTGATTTAATGATTGATTCTTGAAATATAATTCTTTTAATTTTTTGAGTTTAACCTATTGTCAAGAATTTAATATCGGAAAAGTAAGAGTGTAATAGAGCCTTTATAGGAGTGTGCAATCTTCCTCTCATTAGCTAGCTTTTGAGAGTGAGTTAGGTCTGTTAATATGGTATCAGAGCCTTGTTGTCTCGATGGTTTGGGGCGGCACCTGATTCTGTCCCTTTGCCCAATATGCCCATTAGATGCCCAACAGTGCTCTGGGTTGAGGGGGTATGCCAAAAATCTCACATTGGACAAGTAAAAGTGTAATGGGACATTTATAAGAGTGTGCAATCCTCCCTTTATTAGCTAGCTTTTGGGAGTAAGTTAGTCCCTTTAACACCTATTAAACTAAATGAGTTGAGTCAATCTGTTTTGCAATTAAAGGGAAAACGAATTTATGAATCTCAACTCTATTATAAGCGGATTTGTTGAATAGTTTAATTTAGGGTAGTTCGTCTTTTTTAATCTATTTCCTTTAAGTTGCAACCAATGAACTGCATGAGTTCAACTCATATCATGAGGAGTCAGTATCGAAATAGTTTTAAATCGATATCGGAATATTAGCCTAAAACCGAGGTTGAATCATAAATTCTCCAAATATACAGAGACTAAATTTTTTTTTCTAAATTTTTATTTTTCCATCATTTTTACTCTGTTTGGATTTTTTTTTTCAAAATTACTCAACTTTCGGTTGATACTTAAGTATCGGTCGAATGATGTATCAGAAAATTTGAAAAAAAAAAGATATATAAATGATTTAATAGAATCATTAATTGCATCTATTATATCATTTATGTTTTTATGTATTATTTTTATTATATGATGTTTGGATACAATTAATTATAGTTATATGATTGGAGATTATTACTTGGTGGTATTATGATTTATTGATAGTAATTGATGTGGTTTGATGTTCTATTCTTTATTTGATATTATGAACAAGTTTATATTTATTTGAAAAATATATGAATTGATGTTATATTATTTATTATATTAATTTTGGTTGTGATTTATTTGATAAATATGTGAAAATTGATATTAATATGTATTAAAATTGTATTAATTGAATACTTGAGAAAAGTTAAAATTATGTTTACAGAAAATACATAATATATACAAGGACAATTTAAAAAATTTTACAAAATAAAGAGACCATTTTATAAATTTAACAAGTTTCCTGGTATCGGTATTAGTATGGGTCATGACTGATATAGTACTATTTCGAATTAAAAATCGGTATTGATACAGTAATGGTATTCATAACATTAGTTATAACACTTGGATGACTGGATGCTATGTTCGCTTGTTTAGTAAAATAGTAATAGTAACAAATATCCTTATATATTTCAGGGAAAAATAGCAAAAAGGGATCAATTATTTAGGAAGAACCTAGGTAATTAACAAGTAGAAATAATTTGGTAGCAATTAGTATAAAGAATATGATATATCATGATCAATTATAGAAAATAAATGATGTAGTTGTTATTATCTTATCATAAAATGAATATGCTTACTACAACAAAAAGGACTTTAGGCGACAATAAATTTGTAAGGGTTTGAAGTAGTGTTGTTATAAATTAGTACAATGCAATGGTTTTTAAATTGTTATCTTTAATAATATTACAAAGTCATAATAATAATAATAATAATAATTGACATATGTTAAAAAAGGTAACAAAATAAAAAAAATTGTTGCATTAAGATCCTATATGTGTAACAACTAAAATTGTTGCTACTTAAATTAACTTTAAGTAACAATTAAAATATCACTCCTTTATATGGTTGAATTACATTAAATATTTAAAAAATTATATGGAATTATTATTTTCTTTGAAATATTTTTATATTATATTATATTTTTGAAAATTATTTTTATAAAATTTTAATAAGAAAAAAGTGAGTATTTAAAAATATTTTTAAATTTAATGTTGTTTCTCTTTTATATGGTTGAATTAAATTAAATATTTAAAAAATTATATGGAATTATTATTTTCTTTTAAATAATATTTTATTTTATTTTATTTTTGACAATTAATTTTATGAAATTTTAATAAGAAAAAGTGAGTATTTTTAAATATTTTTAAATTTAATGTTGTTTGTTTTTATATGGTTGAATTACATTCAATATTTAAAAAATATATGGAATTATCATTTTAAAATGCTTTTACATTTTTTAATTTTTAAAAATTATTTTAATGAAATTTTAACAAAAAAAAGTGAGAATTTTAAATGTTTGTAAATTTAATTTTAAGAATATTTTTAATAACAAAAATTGGGTATATTAAATATTAAGTAAGTTATTGAATGAGAGTGATTAAACTCTTAACATAATCATTTAAATGAAACAAAATCAATTAACTTCTTAAATTTAATATATAAAAAAGGGAAAGTAGGTGGGATGAGAATTGAACCCATTACTTCCCACATTACAAAGCATTACACCGACTGTACAATTGTTTTGGATAACTTTTTAAATTTAATATTTATAGCAAGATAAGACAAAATATAAGGAAAATTTTATTTTTGAGAGTTAAACCTGCAACCTCACATGAAACCTACTCATGACATACCACTGCACACCCCGCTCTTCCTGTATGGTCAATTTTTCGTCCAC
>JAOXYD010000002.1:3938278-3954021 GCA_028565735.1 Pinacopodium congolense
TTTGAACTAAAACATGCAAGATATAAGCTTTAAAGCACATAATATGACTAGATCTATAAAATTGAGCTGAAATAATTAAATTAGAAGTTACAAGACGTGTTGAAATCCCTTTTGGACAAGCCTTGAACTCCTTAAGATAATCTGAACACCTCAACAGCTCTAAATCCACCAGATTTAGCAAGAAAATCAAAGCATACACAAAAATATATTCATAAGAACATGGTCTTTGATATAATCCAAAAAAGAAGAGAATACAATGAATGATCGGATTTAGAAAACCCCTTATGATGGTTTAGAAACTTAGATGAACGTCTTAGCTGCACTCTCTAACTTACAGAACTAAAAAGTACACTTAGAAACTCGAAATCAAAATGTTTGAAGCCTAAGTGTTCAAGAGAAAAAGATGAAGAGAGAAGGTAGAGCTTCTCACTCTACAATGATCTGATTCCTCACTCATTCCTCCGAATTATGGAGTTGTCTTGGCTTTATGCAAGCTCTGGGAGACCACCCTCACGTGCTAGGAGACAAGGAGCATAATGGAGGTCACGATATGTTTGAAATCTAGAGGATGTGGGACTGTATTGCTGACCTGGAGTACAACGGCACCCTCTATATGGACAACGACACCATCACAGGGTGTCGTTGTCTCTCGACTACTGGATAGTGACAACGGCCCCCTGTTCTTCAACAACGGCACCCTCACCAGGGGCCGTTTATGGGCAGCAACAAAGAGTATTTCTTGATGTTTTTTCTCCAATCTTGATCATTAAGCTCCAATATGCAAATCAAACATTATAGGGTATCAATTAAACATTTAAATACTGAAATAGGGGTCATAATTCAACAAATTAACCATAAAAATCAGATCAATTTGACTCCTGTCAATTACCATAATACAGTATCACATCAAAACTCATTTATCAAAATTCATTCATACTTAAGATATGTCAAATGAGTGCATTCTTAATCATTCTTTCCTAATGTCATAATATCATGACTCACATATGCACATTTAATGAAAAAAAAATGGAATGCCTCTTCTAATGGATGTACAATGCATGTAGCTAGGCTATTCCATCACTATAGGAAAGAATATTACTGTAAAGTTACATTGCAAGAGTCGTTGAGTTAAAAATCTAATTTAGGCTTTTAATAATCCCCTCTCCCTTGTACTTTCCTTGAGTGATTGTAACTTTAGCAAAGATACCCTTTTTCTAAAAAAAAGTATTCTAATAATTACTAATAAAGTGGTATCGAAGGTAGATGGTGGTGGGAGTCCTATAAAAGTCTAGTGAAAGTCAACCCCAAAGAAAAGAAGGAAAACTACTCCACTAAAAGTATTCCTCTATATTTTTTAAAAAATGATTCTATTAAGGTGGATATTTACAAGTTTAATACTCCAAAAAAAGTTAATTTTTAAAATAAGGACGAAATTCATGAGGACGTCACAAAAAGAGAGAGGAGAAACGTCTCATATTTAATAATAATGTTAGGAGAACTCTTTTGTGATCGTAATAGCTTAGAAGGTAAAAATAGAGAAAGAAATATGATCATTATTATAGTTCAATTTAAATAAATTCTCAAGGAAGTAATTGAACAAATACATTTTCCATAAGCAAATTAGCAAGTGAAAAGTTTGGTCTTGATCATTAACCAATTTTTGTGAAAAAGTTATTTTTGTAGACAATTAGAGAAAACAAACACAAAATTGGATATAAAGCATATTAAAAAAATGATGAAATTGATGCTACTTTACATGTGATATGACATTTGGAAATTATTTATGATTTTTTAATGCAAGATGCGAATGAATCAGAACTTTCTGATGTCAAAGATGAATGAAAGAATTAGAAAATGCTCATAAATATTTAAGAAAAAAATTATAATAAGGTTATGATTAAGTAAAATCATTTGAATACCAAGCTATAAGAAGGAGAATCTGAAGAATCTATTTATTATGAATAGGTGATGCAAATACAAGTTAAAAGAAGTAAAAAAAATTAATCATGTTATTACAACAAAAATATTTAAATTTATAGGGAAATGTTGGAAATAGAAATTTAAATATTTATTATTATGTTATAAGCTTTAGTATTACTAACAGTCTTAGAATTATAATGTTTAAGTTAATCTGTGAGTTTAGAGTTACAAGGTATTGAAAATCAAAATGTCTCTTCATATTAAACATATAAGAATTTTAAAGGGTTGTTTAGATTTCTACGCATACATATGTATATGAGTGTTATACTATAACGACAGTTGAGAGAATTGAGTTACATTGTAAGAATCTTTGAGTATAATGTCCAAAGAAAATGATGCCAAATTATCCTTGAAGAATTTAAGCAGTATTTTATTAAGAATAAAAAAGTAGAAACAAGTATTATTCTAATAAGGATTGTTTCCATAAGGTATAAAGGCAATGGGAGCAATAAGGAGTACATTCTAGAAATATCTCTTCTTACTTTAAAACTAAAGGCACTAAAGTTAGAGCTATCTAAAGACTCACTTGTATATGTGGTTTTAATCTCTCTTCCTACACAACATAGTCAATTTAAGGTCAGCTGTAACTTTCAAAAGGAGACATGGACCCTTCATGAGCTTATTTCACATTGTGTACAAGAATAAGGGTGATCAAAACAAGAGAAGATTGAAAGTACTAATTTGGCATCCAATTTTAAGGGGTAATAATAAGAAAGGAAAGAAGGATAAGGAAGTTACGAGTAATGCACCATAAAATAAGTAATATGAAAAATAAAATAACAAATTAAAGAGTTTGCTTACTACTTTTATTGAAAGAGCTCTCATAAGAAAAGGAGTGTACTAAATATCATGCTTGGCTCACAAAGAAAGGTATACATCTTTCTTTTGTTTGTTCTAAGGCCAATTTGGTTTCAGTACCTAGACACTCTTAGTATTTAGATTCTGATACTACTAATCACATAAGTGTATCCATGCATAGTTACCTGATCTGCTAAAATCCAGTGATGGTGAAAGATACATTAATGTGGATTATGGAATCACAATTGAAGTTGAGGCAATAGGGATTTTTAGGATATCATTTAAGATTGAAAATTATTTGGGTTTGAAAGAGACTTATGTTGTACCACCTTTTACACAGAATTTGGTTTTTATTTCATTATGGGACAATGTTAGTTATTATTATTATTTTGAAAATAAATAATTTAGTATTTTTCATGATTCAAAAATTATTGGATATGTTTCTTTATCAAGAATTGATAACCTATATTTATTTGATACAGATACCTCATCTAATAAATCTTTGCATGCTAATTCACGAGGTCTTAAAAGAAAATTGATAATTGATAATTTTATTTCATTATGATGTAAGCTTTTAGGATATATCTTTACACAAGGAATGGAAAGGCTTTTGTCAAATGGATTTCTTGATCCGCTTAATGTATCAAATTTTGAAGTTTGTATCAAGTCTGTTAAAGGAAAGCAAATAAACATAAAGAGATTAGCTGCCGAAAGATCTTCAGATGTTTCAAAATTTTTCCATACAGAAATTTATGGGGCATTTCCTATACCTTCTTGTAATGGCCAAAGTTATTTTATTACGTTCATAGAAGATTACTCGTGTTATAAGTACTATATCCCATTTATGAGAAGTCATAAACATTAGACATGTTTAAAATTTTTAATGTGGAAGTTAAAATTCAACTAGGTAAAAGGATTAAAATTGTTAGATATAACCGTAGTGGTGAATATTACTGCAAATATGACAGCTCAGGTTCACAATGTCCAAGATCATTTTTCAAATTCCTAGATTTATGCAACTTTTTCCCACGACACACTATGCCAAGGAACCCTAGCATGAACTATGTTGTTGAGAGATGAAATAGAACATTAAAGGACATATTAAGGAGTACGATTATTTATATTATCTTGTCAATTTCCCTTTAAAGAGAGGAATTAAAGATAGTAGTTTATATTTTCAAAAAGGTTCTAACTAAGTCAACGACTAAAACCCCTTATAAATTATGGATAGGCAAAAAGTCTATTACAAAGCACTTCTAAATAAGGAAAGGCCTTATAGGCCAAATGAAAGAAAAATGGACATAAAATAATTATTAGTTGCTTTATTGGATACTTCAAACAGTCACGAGGGTATAAATTTCATATTCCTACAAATAAATTAATTTTTGAGATGGGAAATGTTAGATTTCTTAAGGATGTGAAGTTTGAAGGGAGAGATAAGGATAAAGTTAGAGACTTTGTCTTTGAAGAGGAATTTATTTTTCTTCTTATAATTATTACTGATCATGGTCAAGGTATTAGTCTTGACATTGTTCAAGAAGGAACTTCAAAATAATAAGACAATGTTAAAAATCTCCCTAATCAGGATCAATTGAATATTTTGAAGGAAAAACTCAATAACCTCAAGATCAAGTGCCACTAAGAAGGTCCACTAGAGAAATGAGAAGTTCAATTCGGAATGATTGTAGTCTTTCTCCAAGAAAATGATATTCAAATTGACATAGTAGAAGACGATCCAATAAACTTCTATGAAGTTATTGAAAGTTCTAATTCTCAAAAGTGGATCGATACGATGAATGAGTAAATTAAATCCATAAGAGATAATGACATTTGGGATCTTGTCTCATTGCTTGAATGTATGAAAACCTTTGGCTACAAATGCATATTTAAAAACAAAAGGAATTTAAAATATAAGGCTCATCTTATTGCAAAGGGCCTTACTTAGAAAATAGGCATCAATTATAAAGAAACTTTCTCACTAGTATCTTTGAAAGATTCTTTTAGGATTATAATGGAATTTATGGAACATTTTGATATTGAGTTACATAAAATAGATGTTGAGACAATGTTTCTCAATGGTGACATTGATGAAATGATTTATATTGAGCAGCCTAAAAGCTTTGTTTCTAAAGATTCAAAGTAAATGGTTTACAAATTAAATAAATCCATCTATGGACTTAAGCAAGTTTCTTATCAATGGTATTGCAATTTTCCTTAGGTTGTCATCTCTTTTGATTTTAAGATGAATTTGGTTGATGGCTGTATATACCATAAATTTATTAGGAGTAAGTATATTTTTCTAATTTTATATGTTGATGACATACTACTCGCTAGTAATGATATAAGTTTATTACATAAAACCAAGAAATCTCTATTAAAAAAATTCTAAGATAAAAGATCTTAATGAAGTCTCTTTTGTATTAGGAATTCAGATACATTAAGATCGTTCTTGAGGTATTATTAGGTTATCAAAGAAGAGATACATCAAGAAGATACTTAGGAGATTTAACATGCAGGATTGTAAAACTATGTAATACTCTTGTAGCTAAAGGAGATAAATTTAGTCTCAATCAATGCCTTAAGAATGATTTAGAAACTAAATAATTGCAAAAGATTCCTTATGATTCAGTTGTTGGAATTCTAATGTATACTCAGTTATGCATGTCTTGATATTACATTGTTGGAATGTTAGTAAAATATTTAAGCAATCTGAGATTAAATTATTGAAAGACAGTTCAAAAGATTATCGATATTTTAAGAGAACAAAACATTGTATACTCACATATAAGAGATCAGATCAATTAGAGATCATTGGGTACTTTCATTCCGATTTTACGGGATACCAAGGAAGTTGTAAATCTTCTTCAGGCTATATCTATAACCTTGCTAGAGGAGCTATTTCTTGGAAGAGTATTAAGCAAACACTTATAGCTTCTTCCACCGTGGCAGTTGAATTTGTAACATGTTATGCGGCATCCAATCACGGAATATGACTGTAAAAGTTTTTCACAGGCTACGAATTATAGATGGCATTTCATAGGAATGAGTTTTATTATATTTTTGTATGCAAATTCACTTAATTTCATTCCTATTGTTGGTTCAAAAATGCTTAATCAATAGGTTTCTTACTTTTGGATGAACTTTGCATTAAGAAAAGAGACGATGGACTTAATTATGGAGTAAAAAGCCAAAGGTTACTTCAATTATGGAAAAAAAAAAGGAAAAAAAGGCAATCTGAATAAAAGAGCAAGTCATCTTTCAAGACACGTGACTTGCTCTCTTGCAAAAATGGAATAAAAAAGAAACGTTTAAAGAGAAAGCTTAGAGGAGGCATTAAAGAAAAAAAAAAGGAAAGCATGGATGGGAGACAAGTGCCCTACTCTTTTAAGGCATAAAAAATTTCATTTAAAAAGGGAAAAAAAACTTTTTTTACAAGGGTGGACACGAAACCATAGGAAGAATAAGACGAAAGCTTTAAAATCTTTTCAGGAGAGAAGCTTTCCAAGGGAGACAGCAACAAATATTTTAACATGGGCAGAGTGTTTTCTTAGAGTTCTCCTTGGACGGTAACAACACTTTTTTGGAATTTTCCTTGGCATTTTTGTTTTTTTTTCACTGTTCTCTCATTTTTCTTGCATCTTTCATTAGATCTAGATGTTTTTTTTCATTTTCAAGTGCGTTTTGTCCATATGTTCGAATGCATTAGTATTTAGTTCTTTAATTTAAGGCTTTCCTTAGTTTAATGCTTTTCTAGGTAATGTTTGGGTTGTTCATTTACAAGTTTTGTAGTTGAATCTCTTGACATTATATGGAACCATGCTTATATAGTTATAAATGGAGGATTTTATTTTAAATTTTACAACCTTTGTTATCGTTTTTTATGATTTATGCAGATTTTTGTTTGGGGTTTGTTAATTTCAGTTTGTATTATTGTTGATTTAGTTATAGTAGCTTAGTTTTGCTTGGGTTGGAAGGTATAGAAGGGATTTTTTATGAATAATTGTGATAATTGATTGGCCATTGTATTTTAAGTCAAGGTTGAATTAGAATTTTAGTTAAATGACATGAATTAGGGATTTATGCATAGGATTAATCACCCCAGATATAATTTCTAGTTCAATTACTAGGAATAAGCTTGTGATATGTAATAGATCTAGTGATTTTCGCAAGTAGCAATAGGTTAATTGGCTTTGTCTGTGAACTTAACTAATTAATCTTGGATTACAATTCTCTAAGTTACACAATCTGAGTTTGTGAGATTATTCCTTAGGTTAGTTGTTCCCTAATATTTAAATTTGCGACGTCATTAAATCTAGAGAGCTTGTTCTAAGTTATCGTGTAGTTAAGGATACTTTCAAAGTTTGTTAGATTTATCTTAACTTAGAGGAACTTAGGATTCAAGAACTTGTTTAGATCTATAGGATATCATCTTAAGCTAATCGCAATCTATATATTTTTCTGATCAATTATAGGTCATCAATCCCATAAATATCTTCCACCTAGCCCTTCGTATTTGTTATTTATTTTCTGTCTTTTGCTTTGTATTCATTATTTTTATATTTAGTTTAATTATTTTTTTCATTCATGTATTTTTTTGTTTTCTTTTAGTGCAACCTTAGGAATATTTTAGAAACACTACTAGCTCTCTGTAGGATCGACCTTGACTTATCCTACTATATCTTAGTTTTGTAGTTAGGTATTTCATTATTTAGTGAGCTCATAATAACTCTACCAACATTGAAAGACCATTAAAGTTATTTTATGACAATAAATGGGCAGTGTTATATTCTAATATCAATAGAAACTTGTCAAAGTGAAAAAAATCAACATCGAGTTCCTAGTTATTAAAAAAAATCAAAATGTCAGTTATTTATATATTGAGACAAACTCCATGATTGCAGTTCTGCTAAGTAAAGTTTTACCACCTAAGGTCCCTCGTGAGCACACACTACATATGGGTGTTTTATCCTTTGATGATATGTTAGTTTGGTGGGAGTTTGTATATAGGAATATTTATAGTTATAAACATGTCTTATGGATTTTGTATGATTTGATACTATAATATAAGGGGTTTTTGTAAATTTACACTCTGACTTCATTTGGTTTAATCTCACTAAGGAATAAGATAGGACAAATTAGAAATAGATACGTTAAGATCACATTATATGAAATTTCTATGTTATACATCCATACTTGATCTGTGTCATTGATTTTATTACTGTATATGACTATTGATATGTTTTCTCACTATGACTGTGATGAAGATATCTTTGATCATGCATTGATATGATTAATGGATTGAATTACTTAAAGATGATTTCATAATAATAATAATTTTAAGTTCATAAGGTTTATCATGACATATAATTATAAGGAATTATATATTTATACTCCAAGTGGGGGATAGCTAAATTTTTTGGTAGACTTACATATATATAATTAGATTTCGTAATCTATTATAAGATATAACCCAACATTAAAAGTGATCTAACAAAGTTTTGAGTCATTGAGTCTAATTATCTAATAAAGTATGGTCCATAATATGTGCATAAATCCTATTCTTATATTCCTAACTTATGATGAGGAAATTGGAAATAGACACTACACATATAAAAAAGTGGTTATGGTCCTCAAGAGAGAATTAGAGTTTTCGTTTATTTCATCCCATTAAAAGAAAAGAGTGATAGTCTATATACATATCTTGGAAGATCAAAAACCAAAGGGACTACAGCATTCTAACATGATTATTCCAATAGATTCAGTTATGCTTCCACTATCAAGTTATTCTTAATAATCTGACATCATAGATCTTAGTCTTGTATTTTGATATTATTGAATCTTACATAAGCCTCGTTAAACATCTATAATGACTATTTTTGTCTTACATGCAATGACACAATGATCTCATAATTTATAACAGTTGCACTACTTACATAGCTTGTAAGAAGTGATTTGCCAACTCAACCTATTAGAGCGAGTCCAATTAAAACTTGCCATAGATTAACAATTTGAAATTATCTTAAATACAATTTGTTATCACCGTATGTCTATAATTTAAGGCCATGTTTGGTTTCATTTCTAGTTTTCATTTTTTCTTTCTATTTTTCTAAATATAAAAACCAAGAAAAAAGGCATTGAAACCAAAAAAAAAAAACAACATACTAATATAATACAGAAATTGAGAAAAAAATATAAAAACACACAAAAACCAATACAAACACACAAAACAAAAACTAAAAACCAAAACCAACAACACTACCAAACATCCTCTAAGCTATTAGTTATCATTCGTTTGTGACCTAAAACACAACAGCATTCAAGTTATGTAAACATACTTAACTGTTATAATTAAAATTTGATGAATTAGAAAAGTAAATGAGACTTGATTCCATATAGATATACTCTAGGCAACATCTTCTAACAACTTTTTCATAAAGTAATTATTTAGAGAGCCTTGCAATATTACTTATGTGCTTCATTTATTAGCAATAGAACTTGCAAAGTAACAAGTTCTAATGAGGAAAAAAGGAGATCTTTTAGGTCTCACTAATATTCTAGTTTTTAAAAGCTAATTTGTCACAATGACAAGTGTGAGAGCAAACAAAGAAACTATAGTATTCTAGATATTCAGGAATAGTGATGATTTTTTTACTATCATAAAAAATAAAAAATTAAGATTTTTTATTATTCAGATTTTACCATGAATATAAAGTAAGATTTTTTATTATATAGATTTTACCATGTAATTTGGATCCCCCCCCCCTGAAAAAGGGATCAAAAACATGAAAGGTATACAAAATTAATTTCAGACTATTCATTGGACACAGATTCAATTTTTTGTTCTTTTTTTTAACTTTTTGGCATGTTTTAATCAAACCTTTTCCCGTGAGCCCGTGAGCTCTTGTGGATTTTTCCCCCCGTCAAAGCATGAAATGATACTTACGTTCACAAATGAATAATGAATTATTGGGAGTAGAAACTTCTTTAAAAAAGTAATCTTTTTATAGTGAGGATCATTATATGATTGGCCAAAGCTTCTCTCCATGCGAATTGCATTTGCACTATGGCTCTATCATCTTCATAACTTATTTAAAAACATGACAAGATGCAACAGTCTTGAGTTGCATCATGCCTGCGGTATGATATTATTCAAGTTTTCTGGGATTTTAAGCTTTGATGTTCTTTTTGTGTTAAACACGAAACTTTTTTATAACTTAGATTTAGTCTTATCATAGCATAAATTTGTTTTGAGGTGGATGAATTGGTCTTGTTACATCTTTGATTATTAAATTATGTCCATCTGTCACTACCTCGAATTACCTCTATTCCCTCATTTCCTTGATGCCATGCTTAATCATCTTAAGCTTTCCCTGAAATAATAATTTGAACAACTAATTATTTATGGTTACTGATCATGCATGACTTCCTATTTTATCTTTATTGGATTTAAATTTCTACAAGAGAAAAAAAGAGAAGAAAATAATTGTCTTCCATCCAATTTATATGAAAGAAGGAAACAACAACACCCTCACAAATACACTGTTACAGAGAAAGGGAAAGAAGGGGATTGCAATTAAGGGTTGAAAATTGGGGATTTTTACTTCTATTACGTATTACAATTAAATAAATGAAGGTGGGGGAATATTGTCGTTTTAGCATTAAGAGAAGCTTGCGCTAAACGCTATGTACTACTAAAGCCCACTACTAAGGCCGAAATGGTTATGTTAATATCTAGATTCAATAGTATACGTGTCCATTTGTCATTGGCTTTCTTATAACAAACAATATAATATTTGTAACAAAATTGAAGGAGGGAAAATCAATCAAAAAATTGTATTGTGTTCAGCTCATTTCTCTCTTCCTACTTCTCTTCTCTTTTACGATCAACTTCTCTTTTTTCTTTCCCCTTTTTTGGTATCAGAGCAGTAGACTCTCGGTACACTCTTCATGGTAGAAGGCACTCGAGCTGCAGAAATCATAAGAATCAAGGAAGGTTTGAGAGCAGTAATGGATTTCCAAGTGAGGTATGAAAAGCTACTAGCAAAAAACCAAAGTAAGACTAATAAATAAGAGAAGGAGATTGGAGAACTCAAGACTGTGTTCCGTCAACTTATACAGAAGATGGATAATGTCATAGAACCCATTGCATCAGACAAGGACATACCACTGTTAAGGTGACCACATATGCTGGAAGCTATACAGTACCCACTAGATTTAGCAAAATGGACTTCCCTGTCTTTAATGTAGTGGGAGTCAAAAGCAAGCTATACAAGTTTAAGCATTTCTTCTCCTTGGACAACATGCCAAAGAGCAGGAAGGTGGGGATAGCTGCCAAGCACCTGGAAGAACCTACTTAAAAGTGGTACCAGCTAACCATCAATCACCGAGTCCTACAAAATGTATTGAGTTGGGAGGAGTTGGCCCAGGCAACGAAACAACACTTTGATGAAGAAGTCTTTGATGATCCAGTGGGAAAATTCAAGGAGCTGAGATAGGAAGGATCTATCCAAGATTATTGTAACATGTTTAAGAAATATTCCAATAAATTGATTTTATTTAAGGAATATTTAATTGGATTCTTTATATAAGGATTAAAACTTGAAGTGGAAGTGACAATCCGTATGTTAAAACTGCGTAGCTTATTACAGGTTCTTTCCTTTGCTTGAAACAAGAGGATGCTCTGGCAGTCCATACGACAACATTGGCTTAGAAGGGATAGACTTAGAGCATCACAGCTCTAGGAATGGCCCAAGGAAGACTTAGTAGAAGTACTGTAGTCCCTACAACAGGAATAAAATCAATGTCAGGAAAGGGAATACTCCCTATATAAGGAGGCATAGCTCGTAATTATAAAGAAAGAACTTAAACTCCTAAGGTACTAAGCAGTAGGGACTTCGGTGAAAAAAGGACAAAAGGACTTCGTTTTTTGTGCGATGAAAGGTATACTCTAGGTCATCATTGAAAAAAGAAACAACTCTAGCTGTACTTAGTAGAAGAAGAAGGTGAAAGGGAAGAGGTAGCAGAATTAGTGAATGTCAGTAGAGAGGAGTCAAAATCCCTAAATGTCTCCTTCCAAGAGATGATAGGAGCCAAGGAGGAGGTAGGATATAAGCAAATGAGAGTTTTAGGGGTTTTTTTTTCAGTGGAAGCCAATAAAAATAATGTTTGATAATGGGAGTACTCATAATTTTCTAGATGAAGCAATGGTAAGGAGGAGTCAACGGAGACTGAGGTTGTCCCATCTATACATATCACTGTAGGTGAGGGACTCAAATTGCAGTGTCACCAGAAGTTTAAGGGATTGGTATGGGAAATGTAAGGAGTTTCTTTTATAACAAATGATCTGGTCATTCCATTAGGTAGCTATGATCTTATATTGGGTGTGCAGGGGTTGGCTACCCTAAATGGAGTCTGGTTTAACTTTAGGACTAGGGTAATGAAGTTTAAATGGGAAGGAGAGATTGTAACACTGTTGGGGGGCCCTAGCAAAAAGCCTAGATTAGTGTCAAGAAAAGGATTAAGCAATTCCATTATAAGGTCAAGGGTAGGGGGTCTCTATATGATGCAACTGACATATCCCTTGGAGTATTAATTTCAATAAATGAATTTAGTGGTATTAGAGAAGCAGAGTTAGGAAACTACAGAACTATAAGCATTATTGGCAGAATTCAATGGCTTGTTTTAAGAGCCACAGAGGCTACCTCCTCAAAGGCCTCAGGATCATCAAATTAGACTGAAGGAAGGTGTAGATTCTGTTAATATTAGACCTTATCAGTACTCTGGAGAGTAAAAAGATGCAATCGAGAAGGCAATAGGAGAGTTGTTGCAATAAGGATTCATTAGATACAGTTTTAGTCCTTATGCATCACCAATGGTATTGGTTAAGAAGGACGGTTGATGGAGGATGTGCGTGGATTATAAACAACTGAATAAACATACAATCAAGGATAAGTTCCCAATTCCCCTTATTGAAGAACTATTGGATGAATTACATGGCTCTAGCTAGTATTTTAAATTGGATTTAAGATCTGGCTATCATCAAATCAGAATGTTTGAGGAGGATATAGAGAAGACAGTTTTCAGAATACACGAAGGGCACTATGAATTTCTAGTTATGCCCTTTAGTCTAAAAATTGAAGAATGGCCAATTCCTAAGACTATTAGGGAGTTTAGGGGATTCCTTGGACTCAACGACTGCTATAGGAGGTTTATTAAGGGGTATGCTCACTTGGCCAGTCCTCTCATAGAGTTACTCTATAAAAAAAACTATCCAGTGAGTAGAAATTAGGGGGACAAGCAACAATTAGCGTTTGAGAGACTAAAAGAAGCCCTAACAGTGGCTTTAGTCTTGGCTATGCCAGATTTTTCTCAACCATGCATTGTGGAAGTCGACACTTGGGGGACAAGAATAGGAAGGGCATCCTATTGCTTATATGAGTAAGACGTTAGTAGAAAAACACACAAAGTTGTCAACTTATGAAAAGTAATTTCAAGCTATAATCAAGGCTATTAAATAATGGCACCATTATTTGAGTGGAAGGTAGTTTAGGGTGCAAATAGATCACCAAAGCCTCAAATATCTATTGGAGCAAAGGATTTCCACTCCATTCCAGCATACTTGGTTACCTAAGCTATTTGGGTAAAATTTTGAGGTAGTTTACAGGAGCAGAAAGGAGAACAAGGCTGCAGATGCCTTGCAAGGGACTATGACAGTGTCTAATGTACAGACCCAATTGATGGAGGAGATAAGAAAGAGTTAGGGGAGGGACAAAACTATACAAGATATTATTAAACAGTTGAAACTGGGGAACATGTCTACAAGCAACCATAAATAGAGGGAAAAGTTATTGAGGTGGAAGGGAAGACTATTGATTGGATGTGATAAGGAGTTATGCAAGAAGTTAGTGGGTTTGAGCCATGATGAGCCTCATGGAGGCCATTCAGGAGTGACAAAAACTATAAAGAAGCTGCATAATGTATTTTACTAGAAAGTAATGAACAAGGATGTGAGGAATTATGTCAAGGTCTACATGATTTGCCAACGGAACAAGCAGGAAAATGTTGCTTATCCCGAGAAATTGCAACCTTTGCCTATCTTAGATGAGTGTTGGGAAGAGATTAGCTTAGATTTTTTAGAAGGTCTACCAAATTCAAGAGGGAAGATAGGGATTCTAGCGGTAGTGGATAGATTCAATAAATATGCTCACTTCATGGCCTTCAAACACCTTATCACAACAACTAAAGTAGCTCAACTATTCCTAAACTATGTCTTTAAGCTACATGGAATGCCTTAGATGATTGTAAGTGATCAAGACCCTTTATTCCTAAGCCAATTCTAGAAGGAAACTTTAAAGCTACAAGGGGTTAGCCTTAACTTTTCAACGGCCTACCACCCCCAGACTAACAAATAAATTGAGGCAATAAATAAAATGTTAGAGAAGTACTTGATATGTTCCTATAATTACACTCCAAAGAGATGGGCGGAGTGGATCTCCATGGCTGAATGGTGGTATAATTCCACTTACCACATGGTTTTTGACACCAACCCTTTCGAGTTGTTGTATAGGTACACTCCACCTATCTACATATCGTACTTCACTGGAGACTCAAAGAACTTGATGATTGACCAAGTCCTGCGAGACAGAGAGTCTGCCATAGCCATTGTTAAGTTCCACCTGCCTGTAAGAGAATGAAAAGTCTGCAGACAAGATGAGGTCTGAGACAATCTTTGAGATTGGGGACTGGATTTTCCTCAAACTGCAACCATACAAACAACAATCAATACAAAAAAGGGGAAATAACAAGCTTTCACCATTGTCTTATGGTCCTTAACAAATAATAGCAAAGATGTGTGAAGTGCCATATACCTTAAAGCTACCTGCTGACTCGTACATCCACCCCATATTCCACGTTTCTCAGCTCAAGTAGTGTATCTCAGCAGAAAAGGTGACATCTTCATAAATGCCGAAGGTTCTTCGACGCTTTGACAGAACTCCTGAAGCCATTTTAGACAAAAGAATGGTGAAGCAGCATAATAAACCCATGATATAAGTTCTGGTGCAGTGGTCGAACAGTCTTCCAAAAGAGGCCACTTAGGAATCACTATTCTAACTACAAGGCCGCTACCATGAATCCATCCTTGTGGACAAGGTTTCTAAAGCAGGAGGAATTGTTACAGAGAAATGGAAAGAAGGGGATCGCAATTGAGGGTTGCAAGTTGGGGATTTTTACTTCTGTTACATATTATAACTAAGTAACAAAGGTGGGGGAATGTTGTTGTTTTACAATTAGGATAAGCTTTCCCTAAATGCTGCATACTGCTAAAGCCCACTGCCGAGGCCAAAACGACTTTGTTAATGTCTAGATTCAATAGTATACGTGTTCATTTGTCATTGAATTTGTTATAACCAATGATTACAAAATCGAACCAGACCAGCTGGTTTAATGCAGTTCAATCAGAACCGATCAGTAATCTGGTTTGATTTTGTTTTAAAACTGCTAAATATAAAATCGGTCGGTTTAACTGGTAACCTTTTTTTTTTCAAAACAAATTGTCTCCTTCTCCTACCTTCGTCGTCGATCCACTTGATCATCGTCTTCCAGTCCACCTGTTGAAGTCTTCTGGGTCGATCTCCTATCATCACTAAAGCCAACGTTGAAGCCATCTTCTCTATTGTCTGTCCTTTACGTGGTGGGTTGTTCTTCGCCTTCATCGTCTATAAAGAGATAGAACGCGTGGGTCGATCCTCTCATCGTCGAAGCCACCATTGCAACCATTGTCTCCATCGGCTGTCCTCTATGTGGTGGATCGATCTCCTCTCATCTTCGAAGCCAACGTCAAAGCCATCTTCTCCGTCGTCTATCCTCTGTGTGGTGAGTTGTTCTTCACCTTCATCATCTACAGAGAGATAGAACATGTGGGTCAATCTCCTCTCATCATCGAAGCCACCGTCGAAGCCATCTTC
>JAOXYD010000002.1:3955454-3971525 GCA_028565735.1 Pinacopodium congolense
TTAAATAATTTCATTGTAATTCAAAAATTATTTATAATTGCAAATATTTAATTATAAAATATTTTTTAATAATTTAAATTTATTCTATTGAAAATATAATTTTTACAATATATTTTAAAATTATTCTATTTCAATAAAATAGTTTTTAATCTTTTGAAAGATTAAATTATATTTTTTTATTAAACTTAGAAATCGTTATACAGTATTTTCTAATAAAATAATGGTATATTAATAATTTACTATTTTTATTCAAAAATTAATTTAAACTTGAATTGAATGAATTTTAGAATATTGATCACTAAATAGAAAATTTTTTAGAATGTTGATCATTGAATTGAAATTTTTTTTACAAGTTGCTCACTGAATTAAAAAAATTTTAAAAGTAAAAGCTATATAGTGACATTTTTATCACATGGATGTTAATGTAGCAATTCTATTTGCCACGTTAACCTTATCTTAACGGAATTAACGTTTTTATCTTAACTGAAAAATATGTTAAAGATTAATTACTCAACTGAAAATTTTCAAAGATTTTTATTCAACAAAAAAAATTCTAAAAGGTTTATCACATGTATAATTATTATTCCAAAGAAAAAAAAACTAATTAATTTCTAGATTTATAAATTGAATTAAAATTATATGATAAATGGATTTATGTTATGTTATAGTCTTTTAATTAAATTTTAAATCAAAACTAAATATTTGACTTTTTTAATTTAAAAAATTATCATCTCTTGAGTTTTTTCAAATGAGTATGAAAATTTTAAAATTATCATATTTATGATACTATAATAAATTGTAAGACACCCTCAATCTAATTATTTGAAAGCTGACTTGATATGATCTAAAATTATGCAATTTAATTACGTCTAATTTATTTATAATATTTTTGTATTTAAGACTCTCTTAGGACTCAATACTGTCATGGTATACTGCTGTCTTGATTTTTATATAATATTGTGATAGTATAATACATATTGTCTTAAAATAAATATTAATTACATTTGAAAATAAAATTAATTATAAATTCAAACCATTTGAATATTAGTTTTTAATGTGATTTTTATAGAATATTCTTATTTTCTATCATTATCATTTTTCAATATTTTTTTTAGTATATCTTCATCCATGCTCATATTTATATATATACAAGTTATTTATCCATTTTCTCTTTATATCAATCCTTATACAAACATTACATTCACCTAATAATTTTTTGACATGTCTACCTTTCTTTTTTTATCTTTGTTTACCTTGTAGTTAGATCTTCATCTTATTAATTTACAAAAATTAATATCATGATGATCATGATTAGGCATAATATACATATATATATGTATATATTAAAATGTTCTATTAAATTAAAAGCACTTTTTCTTGTATTTTTAATTTCTCAAAAAAAACATAAAAGTATTTATAATAATTTTTAAAACTCATGATAAAATGATAAATTATTATATTTAATTGCAGAAAACAACGTCATATCAATGTGAAAACAAACGAAGTTTTTTATTAATTTCATTTCAAATACCATAATGAAACTTTACTAAAAATAAAAGATAAGAAAGTCTCCAGATTTGCTCCCAGATCAACGCTCGTAATGCAAAACGAATGTTGATTCTGCACCTAAATTGCCGTCCAGAAGCTGTTATTCTGTTAACAAATCACCAAGTGCTTCTGCAGTTAATCAGAACAGCAAGGAGCAGACCAGGTTGAAGGAGACTCATTGCAATGGAAAACTACGATGCGGGAAACAGCAGCAGGAGACTCGACAAACTAGCAATGTTCAAACCTGACGCAGACAAGTAGAAACATTCGAACCAGAATAATGCCTCCAATTAATGACAGACAAGCGGAAAGACCTTGACAGAACATGACAAAACAAGAAGAAGAAGAAGAAGAGGAGGAATCAAATGATGCTAACACAGAATTCAGATCGTTTCATCCTCGGTCTAGCAATATATGTCGATCAGAAAATTCCATGCGTACGTTTATACGTTGAGTTTGATCCCTTCGTTATAAAAGTCAACAAAAGCTTCCATTTTGAGAATAGGGAGCGATAGCCCAATTTCAAGGTCTCCTTCATTGTCCAAAGAAGCACCGAGAGAAAAGTATATTGTGCCGTCAATGAGGATCGTTTCAATCTTTTTCAATTTGCCGAGAGAGCCACCGTCGTTATAGTTCAAATGAAAATTTGGTGATGATGCGACTCCGACTGTGAGTTTGGGTTTTCCTCGGAGTACAAGTTCCATATCATCCATCCAACTCTTTGAATCCTGCCAGGATCCTCCAATATTGTTTACCTTCTTTTCGAATGCTTCGCCTATGCTTTTGGCAGCAAAGACAAAACCATCTTCCTTCTCTAAATCTCTTCTTTTGGCATTCGCTACACAAATCATAATACAATTCCCAAAGTAATTTTCAGGCAGAGAAGGGCTTAAACGGCTTCTTAAATCAGCCGTAAATCCAAAGTATTCTTCATCGTCCTCCTTACCCGTCTCTTCTCCACATGAAACATTTGCTTTGACCATGCATGACCAGACGTAGCCAGACGTAACAGTTAAAGCTGTTACGTGAGACAAAGTCGGAAACTGCGCTATCACTTGTTTTTTCAATTCCTCGATACTGCCTCGAGTCATTACAAACGTGGTAATAACATTGTTAGTTGAAGACGATTCTGGCGGCCCTGCGTACTTCTGATGTTTGGCTTGGTTCCAAAATGTGTTTTCAAGCTCAGTCCATCTGCGGTCTTTCATCGCAGTCTTGTCATAAAAAGGTAGTAAGTTACTCACTGATGATGAAAGTGCCATATCTCCTGATTGAAGGATCGAAGCCCACAACTTTAGATAGCCAAAAAATGCGCGGCCATCAGTAACAGCATGGTTGCTATGAAATCCCATGCAAAAGCCAGAGTTCGGAAAGAACGTAACTTGGATAGCAGGAATTGGGAACACCAGTTCGTGAGGGACTCCATTCACTGGAGGAAGTTCGGGAACAAGGGAACGGAAATCAGATGCATTCCGAGCATGATTGCCTGTGAGGTGATCAAAATTATTATCAGACTCTGCCAACACCAATGATATTGAATCACCTTTCACATAACGTATTTCTGGCTTTCCGGAATCAGGAGGGCAAATTAAGTTTCCTGCAAGTGGTAACGTATGCTTGAGGGCAACAGAAAGTGTGTTTTTGATTCTTGGAACAGCATATTTGGTGAATAGATCTGTAGAAATGGGTAGTTCGAAGAATAAAAGGAGTCTGATTGATGGTACAGAGAGGCGTAAAAGGTCAAGAAAGGTGAGAGGAATTGACATATCATCAACACCACTACCAGGTGCTGGGTATATTCGGCATTGCTCCAGAACCTTAACCATGTCGTCCGTCTTAGGCCAGGAAATAGTTTTGCTGTTAAGGTAGTTCTGTTTCATTTATGTCCATATACATATGTATATATAGTACCATTTATATGAAAAAATTAGTAATGGACCTCATTTGATTATAATAAGTAATGCACCACTTATTATAATAAGTAATGTTATTAAAATATACACAAAGACCCGTTCGTTTATTAAGAATTTTAAATTTAAATTTAAATTAGCAATATAGGAAAGCTGAAACACGGCGAACTTCAAAAGTGCGATCACCGTTGCTTGAAGTATTTGTGAAATATGCTGTGTACAGCGCAGATGAAAGGGAGGAGATGAACTTATGGTACATTGGCTTTGCATAATAGAATAGAGGGGGAATGAAATAACTATTCTGTAGGACGTTTAGTCTTGTCCTTGGGCCTTAGAACGGGATCACCACTAAATTTTGGCAAATAAAAATTTATCAAGAGACAATAAAAAATTAAGATTAATTTTAAATATTTTATAAATATTAAAAATCTTTTTAAACTTTAAAATCCCCTTATTTTAATTCTTTTTACCGATAAATATTATCATCTATATCACAAAAGTAATTTGATTATAATAAATGATGCACCACGTGGATCTTTTGATGATATTGGAAAAGGATTCCATCGATATAAAAAATATATATTTATATAATATAATTTGTTTAAAATACATAGAAATATTTTTAAAATTTATATATTTTTTATCCCTGCACCATGATAGGCTTTTAGAAGAAACCCCATATTTATACACAGCTCAGACGCTCGTTTCCTTGCACGTCACGCTTTTGCTAGAGCCTACAAGAATCTCGCATGGCGCACCTCGCTCTGTACAACTCCTTAGGCACGCTATTCACGTAACTAACCTCTTCCATTCTTCTTTCAGACTCCCGTAACACGCCAGGCTTTTGCTAAAACCTATCTTCTGGTGATCGTTTATCGGTAAAAATGTAAATAAATAAATGATGAAGATTGCGATTAGGAAGTCAACACTCTTAAGCCACAACCTTTTAAACTAAAATTTCAATTTTATTCTTTTATCTTTTCTTTTATTTTTTTTATATTTAAAGATAAAAATGTTAATTTGTATTATTTTAAAGAGATAATAATCAAAGCGGTAATTAAACTTTTAAAATTTTTAATTAAGTAACTAATGTTTAAAAAGTTAACCAGATGAATAAAAAAAACAAATTTCGTTAATTATTCGATCCGACATAATTCGGATCCGACCCGACCTACTTCATCTTTTTTCTGTTTTTTGGTTAATTTTATAAATGTTAATCACTCAATTAAAATTTTTTCAAAATTTAGTAAAATTATTTTAAATGACTTTTAAAATATTTTTAAGATAAAATTTTAATAAATTTTTATATAACTCTTTAATTTCAAAATAGAGTTCAGTGGTATAAATGTCATTGCATATTGTTTAAAATATAACTTTCTATTTATACCTTTAACTCTATTTTAAAATTACAAAAAACCAAGTACAAGTATACATTTACTAAAATACTCCTAATTCTATTATAAATTAGCAGAAAAATTATGGATCCCACATAAAACCCATGATTGGTGGTATAAGAAAGTTGTTCGTGGGGGTTATGTAATATTTTGGTTAAAAATATTTGCACAAACTCCTCATATTATTCGCAATTTTCAAATGTAAAATAAATCCGTAATTCAATTTATTTTCTATACCACACTTATCTTCAAAACCGAATATTTTATATTTATTATTCTTTTTCTTCTTTTTCTCAACTCTATGATGCTTTCTTTCTTTACTGGCGTCATCTCCACTTTGTTCACTATATTCAGAATATCACCAGGTTATTATATTGAAGCTTTCATAAACAAATTTAATTATTTAATTATTAATGTTTTCAATATTATGATCTTAAGTTTGGAAAATAGTAATAATTTTCTGTGAAAGCATTGTTGATATAATTAATAAAAAACACCCATGATTATATTCGTATCTGCATTCTGCAAAGCTACATAAGTGAAGCAAATTAAGATTTTATTAAATGATAATCATACATAGAAATTGAAAACTAAATCAGAAATTTCTAAGTATAAGTCAATTAGAATTAAATATCTATCATATTGCATGAAAATTAAAAAAATAAATATATATTCGAATATGAGCTCATTGCTCTGTTTTCTTTCAGTACTTTGATTTGTTTTCCTTTTTGTTCAAACTGACACTAGTCAAGAGTATCCGGAAGATGCTACCAACTGGTTTTGGGCAAGGATGGGCAAGGAGCTTAAGGGTCCAGAGGATGGTATTGAGCCACTAGTCTGATGGATTATTACTTCCATTTATGAATTTATGAATGACCTAACCGCAAGATTGCTGGAGGATTAAAAATGTTGGCTGACAGATTCCAAAGAATGAAAAAGGTCATCTTCCTCCACTCACTAGAAAGAAGCAATCGAAATAAAAATGATGCTTAAAGGTCACTCAATGTCACACCAGACCACGGTGGTGACTCGTACATTAAAAGAAGTATATATTTTAAACAGCCGGAAAAAAATGTTTAATTGAATTGTATATTGTAATTTTTTATTATGATTGTTATATTTTTATATTGATTAATATTTTTTATTAATTTTTGTATTATATTAGTGTATTTTTTTTATTAATTTTTGTATTTAAAAAAATAAAAAATTAAAATTAAAGATAAAAACCAAATCAATCATGGCCTAACTCATCCACACAATTCCATCTGAGTGGATGATGATGAGATTTTGGCCTATGACTGCAGTGACTCGTACATTAAAAGAAGTATATATTTTAAACCGCAAGAAAAACTAACTCATCCACATAATTCCATCTCAGTGGATGAAGATGAGATTTTGGCCAAAATCCGTACCGTTTCTACAGGCCTCAAACCGAATATACTCAACCATGGCAAAGGTGGTTTGACTTAAAAAGGGGCAGTAAAGGCCTATCTGTACAAAGTTTTTGAGCGATTAACATCAACTATCATTAAAAAAAAAGAAGGAAAGATACATGCTCTGGCGCTAACATACAACCTTTACGCTCTGCCCTACAAGGAAATCATAATTTATGTGCAAAACTAATTCACCTCTTCGTGTTAAAAGGGGCAACTAAATCTACAAAAATATAGAACTGCTAGCCTCTCTAGTGTCGCACGAAGAAACTGCAATCCAAAAGCCAGTGAAGTACACTGTACATATTGTTAATACTGTGAAGTTTGAAGCTTTAATAGTTTTTCCACCACCGCCAGCAGGTTCCGTTACTTTCTTCACAAACTTAAAAAGGTGGCCAGATGCCCTGGACATGTAACTTGTGTAGCACATAGCTATGCGATATGCGTCTTTTATTTTACGTTCCTGTAAGGGATGACACAAATGATGAGAGATCATATAGAACAAAGTGTGATTTTAGGTCTCAGATGAAAGATGATTCAATCCTTCTCTGAAGTGATTTGTCATCGAAATGCTCATACAAAATGAGCAGAACGTTAAAGAAGAACTGCTTATGCATTTTCTATTTTGTCATGAAAGAGGATAGGCAAAAGATTTGAAATGCCAAAACCTTCTACCAATCAAAACTGACCTAATTTAAGATTTAATTTGGCTTGATATATATATATATATATATATAGATATATGGCAACAACAAAAGCAGCAGGATACCTGAGATAAACATACGACCTACAGAAGCAATTGAATCCATAGTTCTGATCTTGAATAGTACATTTATCCTGCTACAGAGGTTTTCAATTTCATGCTTCGAGTAGCATTTGCTTTTCGAAGTTGAGGATTCTCTATAGAGTAGACAAGAATGCTTCCATCTTTGGTCCCAGCTAAGATGCATTCTTCCGGGGTAACAGTAAGGCATGTAATTATTTTTCCAACACCATTATATCTTTTTACAACATCAAGTGTGTTCATAGAGCGGACAACTATCTGTCCTTGGTCACCAGCACAGACCAAGAAATCCCCACATGCACTGAGTTCAACACTGTTAAGACGTCCATTTGATTCACAAGTGGCAAGATGCTTCCCATTGATAGAATATAAATTTAGGCTCAAATCATCATCAGCGTAAAATACCAATCGTCCATGTCGAGAGGTAACAAGCTTTGACAAGGCACTGCCTGATGGATGGCACAAGGATCTTACATATCTTCCCTCCCTCAAGGTATGAAATACACAAGTTCCATCCTTTGAACCACTGATGACCACATCAAGCTCCACACTAACAAATAAGCATGTTATTATATCATCATGCCCACATAGAATATGGAAGGGAGTTTCAGCAATGATGCAATCTTTACGGGATTGATCTGCCTGAGCATTTCGAACTCGCTTTTCCATAGTACGGGCACGAACTTCCCACACCATGACAGTGGTGTCAAAACTACCAGTTGCAAGTACACTACCATCTGATGACACTGCAGAAGATAATCACGCAAAAGATGATAATCCCCACAACTGCATACTACTAAAAACAACAATTTGAACAAGTTTAAATTCAAATATGGCAATTATTTTGAACAAATGATGCAATATACCAATTACGTGACAATGCCCCTGGGCTACAAGTGAGTTAAGATGTTTCAAGATTGCATTTTTAGTGATTGAATTTCGAAAAGGATAGAGAACTATATGCATCCTTGGATGTGATTATAAAATTGTAATCTGAGTTTCTCCAGAAACCCCTATGTAATTACAGTGGAGTGAATTCCTAGATAATGAGTCAGAGATATCAGAAGGTAAAGCACAATCTGCAATATAATTACAAGAGAGACGTGAGATTTCCATTGTTTTAAAAGAGCATTAATGAATCTTTAACAAATTTGTAGGAAGCCAATCATGCAATCAAGCTAACTGCAGGACTGTAAGAGCCCTAACCCCTCAATGTGGACGTCAGAATTAGTATTCTAACAGCTTTGGGTTCTACATCAGGCTGAATTGATTGGAACAAAACAGCTTTACAAGGAATCATGTTTTGTCATTCTTCCCTTAGACTCAAGATTCCAATCCAGTAAATAGCCTGCCACTTTCGTTACACAGGTGTTTAGTCTCACTTTGATGACTTGGTAAATGTCAGAGATGTGAAATAGAAATAAAGAAAGGAAAAAGATGAGCTTCACTATTTAACAGTATGAAAAAGGATTTTTGTTGGTCAACCACTTAAGTATGTCTAATTAGTGTGAAGATCGCATATTCCTAATTAGTAGGATTCACTGTTTAGTGGGTCCCTATATTTTAAGAGAGAAAATTTAAGATATTTTCCTGATCTACAAGTGTACAAATACCCAAAGAAAGTTGATGATAATTGCATGGTATACTACCAAGCCAAGGATGGGGCAATAAGGGAAACCAATAGTAGGCCTCTAGTTCAGCACACATCACTCAGAATAATCAAGAAAAAGCTGCAGGAACTAGAGGAACTCAGCGGTGATGATATTGACAAGGATATTGACAAGCTTAAAAGGCTGCTAGGTCAGTTAAATACAACATCACATACAAGTTCATTAGCTCTCTCAGGTAATCCTTCTTATTCGATTGGGCTTAATTCCTCGCAGAAATACTTTTGCCATTTATGAGTAGTAGATTTAAGTGCTATATAGATCACATGAACCATTCATCCAATCAATTTAAAACATACACCCCTTAACCAAGTAATAGAAAAGTTATTGTTGCTAATGGGTCCCTTATAACTATTGCCAGGTGTAGAAGACATACTGTGTACCTCATCAACCTTATTAAATAATGAACATCTTCCTAAGTTATCCACGAATCTTGTTTCCAGACATAAACTAACCAGACATGAACCACATTTTGCATTCTTCCCTTTGTGAATTTTAAGACCAAGGTTCAGAGAAGAGATTGGACTTGCTAAAGAAAAGGATGGGCTATACCACTTGGAAACTTCAAATCAATAATCTATTAACTATAGTAATCTATCTTTGTCACCTTTATAACCATCAAAAAGTTCCATCATTTTTGTTGGAGTCAACTATCACTTACAACTTTAAAAATCATGTTTCTTTCTCTTTTCAAAGGGATAGATGTAGCTAGTTTTTATTGTGATGTGTGTGAATGCTAAACACATCCATGTCCTTCCAATTATCAAAAAACGAGCTTCAACCCCTCTTTATTTAATTCATAATGACATCTAGGATCCTTCCCCTATATCTAATATTGCTAGATGGTTTGTATCCTCCATTGATAATTGCGGTCGTGTAACATAGATTTTTCTTGTTGAAAAAAAATCAGGTGCTACTAACATTGTTCCTAGTTTTCATTCTAAGATACAAAATCAATTTTGTACTAAAGAGATTTTGGTCTAACAATATAAAAGAATATTTTAGCCAAAATTTGTCATCCTACTTTCAAAAAGAATTATTCATGAATCATCTTGTACCTATACACCCCAGCAAACCAGGAGATATATTAGCGTCTAAATGAAAAACTCATTTATGTATATCACATATAAGGCCAGATATAGCATATTCAGGTAGTGTAACAAGCCAGTTTATGCATGATCCACAAGGAGTTTAACTGAAAGGAAGGAATTCTTTTCAAACATAATGAGTTGGTCATTGAAGCATATAATGACACGTTATGCAGGGTCACCAGTTAATAAAACTTCCAGCTATTGTATATTTTTTTGTGGCAATCTTGTAACATGGAGGAGCAAGAAGCAGAATGTTATGGCAAGATCAAATGCAGAGGCAAAATTTAGATCTATTACAGTAGAGATGTGAGAACTATTATTTTTAAAGATTATTCTTGATGACTTGTGGATAAGGTGGAATTGTCCAATGAGGTTATATTGTAATAATAAATCAGTGATAAATGTTGCACATAATCCAGTGCAACATGACCAAACAAAACATATTGAAATTGATAAGCACTTTGGGTTAATTTGTATGACATATTCCAACTAGAGGATAGCTTGTAGGTGTGCATACAAAAAGATTTGAGTATCCCAGTATTTCGAAGTATCCTTGACAAGCTGGAAATGACAGATCCATATTCACCAGCTCGAGGGAAGGGTGAAAAAAGGTTTTCTTGGTCATAATGAAATGAGCCTTTTCCTCCCAAATTTTCCACAAACAGCAAAGATTTAATTTTTAGCCATATTTGCAGGAATATCATCACCTTGAAGTCACCATTCAAGATAAGATTAAGGGTGTAGCACCATATATCAGCACACATATAATACATAGAAATCTCTTGCATTTCTAAATGGTAGATTGTCACATCATGCCATCAAATTTACCTGCAACACAGCTGACAATATCCTTGTGCTGTCTAATGCTCTGTAACATTCTTCCATCATTTAAGGAAATAACTTGAAAGCTGTTCTCCCAGTTGCCACATGAGATCAAAAAGTTCTCTGTTGGTGTTTGCATCGTCACAAAGCATTGCGCTCCAAGTTCAACATTTTCAGCCAATGCACTGCCAATTTTCCGTGCAGAAATAACATCAGAGCCTACTCCAAAAAAGGGTTCCTGCAAAGTTCAAAAACTTTCAATGAATCATAAATTGAAAGGATTTAAAATTATCAGAATCCCATGGGAAATATTATTTAACCTGGGAACCAGAGAAGGTGAAATTGCCACCAGATTGCAATTGCGTTGTTAACCACATCTTAACTGACAAGGTCAGCCCTTGGTTTATGAGGATAATGTTGAAGTCCAACAAGCCAACGTATAGTACAGCTGATGGTGAAGAACTTGCACTAGACACAATGGATGTCAGATTGATAGAATCAGGAGCAAAGTATAAAGGGTGAGCAATTGGAATTGGAGGTCCTCTTCTGGGATGTTTCTTACGAAAAATCTGAATTGGTGTCTGACCAAAATTTGCAATTTGGTCTTCAATTGCTGACCGCTGCAACTCATCTTCCATGGTGTCCAGATTGACAGCACCTTCATATGTTAAATAATAAAATACATTTGCAGCCTGCAATTCCATTTAATTCCAGTACAACTGGTTAACACAATTCCAACAAGGAAATATTGACTGTACAGATTAATAACTGGAGGAAAAAATTTGAATAATCTGACAATACCTCAACTGCTGGTTTTCCTCGCTGTTTATAACCAAATATCAGATCAATCCAGTGGTGGAGATTTGAGCTCACATATTCACTTTCAAGTGCCTCTCGATTTTTGCTTATAAATAATTCAGGTGAGCCCTGGAACATAAGGGACCCAGAAAGGAAATCCAATTAGTGACAACTGCCCATAAAATTTCTACCGAATCATCAAAAATACAATTCTAGTCTTCATTGGCATCTAACATAAATTAGGCACTATCAACATATAAATCTTGCTACAATCAATATATAGGTAATCACTGGTCTTTGTGACAATCAATGTCTAAATTGAAGTATAGTGTTTATTCAAATCCCAGTGGACTTCCAACTCATGCGGCTCCAAAATCTAAAGGAAAAAACATATAATATCTGAAAAAGCCCTCATGCCAATACTCTAGAGATCCAGTGGTTCTAACAAAAGGTTAAGCAGAGGTAACAAAATCGTTGAAGGAAATTCAGATTCTCAAATGTATGAACTTTCATCTCTTGCTGAATTTTAAAAGTTAATTTGCGACATTGCTTATCATATCAACAATTACAGATAGATAGTTTTTTAGCCATTTCTTATTACATCAAAATTGGATGGAAAAGAAAGAGAGATCAATCATTTGATAGCTGAAATTTCATATAGAAAAACATAATACATGAGGTAAGGAAAAAGAAAATTAATCAGTTATTGGATGCTTAAGAAATTGAGATTTGCTGGTCAACCTTTACAAAAGACCAAGAAGACATTTATATTTGAATAAAACATCGAGCTGCCATTATTATACGCAGATATTCTTCTTTGGCACGTGCATACAATTTACAAAAATTTGAAATCAAATTCATTTACACAACTAAAAATGAGAATTCAAAAAATTAAAATGGTCCAACATATTATTTTGTCCCATGTATGGTGATCTCAACAAAGTTGATCAAATAAGAGAGGAAATTTCCAAAAAAGTTTTTGAAATATTACAACAAAATCTAAAATTTTTTTTTTTTTTTGGGAAATAAAATCTAAATCAGGTTGCATGTTGAAACCAGAGGAAACGACAAACCTTAGCCCAAGGAGGCAAACTAATATCACCCAATGGTTCTCCATCTTGTTTGACCCCCAGGTGATAAGAATTTGAATTGATTAACAACTCCGGCATGTAAAAGAACTCAGGTATCAGCTCCTTGACATCACTTGTATTAGAAAGGCAGTTTCTATATGTGGCCTCAATGCTTTGAAACAGACGGTCCGCATGGTCAAATTTACCACCCTGACCAGAGACAACTGTTTAGTGAAGTTATAGAACTTTAGGAGGAAAGACCCAGAAAAAAAAAATGAAGAAAAGGAACAACTTCCAATATGTTAAACATGACATGTATCTAGCATCCATCTCAATAAATTATATTTAATGGAAATTTTCAACCATTCTTCTGAGAAGCAAATTATAAAATATTTTTCTTTAACAATACAATACAATTCTACAATGGTGGAATCTCAAGTCATCATAAAGTTCAAAATCGTTAATTTTTATGAAGGGATGTCAGAATTGACACTCAACCAAGGGAAAAAATGAGTGATAAAAGGGAATGCCTATTCTGGAAAGATAAAATTCAAATGCTTTCATTGTAATTATGTTCACATGATTTCAATGAGAAACTAGAATATGATAATATATACCATTTGTGGAACAACCCAAAGATCACTGTTAAATTTGATGGTGAAGACAATTACAAATATGAATTTAAGCTCTGTTGGAAACATTTGACTGCTCTTATAATGGAATCTTGTTTCTTCTTCCATTGCAACATCAACAAAGAATGTTCAAAAGATTCCATACCTGTAAATTTCGGTGAAGAGATGTGAAAGGCTCCAACCTAAGAAGGTAATAAAGGACAATCCCCATGCTTGAATAGTGGGATCCATAATAGAAACTGCACAAGTAAAGCAAGCACTGGCATGCATCAGAAATACTATCATATTATACGTTTTAGAAACCACCAAACCTCTTCAAAATGTATGCCTGCATTACCTAGGTATATCAGGATCAGAGAAGTTGCGGTATCTATCCTCAAACACCTGCACAAGAGAATCAAACCATAAGAATTCGTTTGCGAAGACAACTTGGACAGATTCATGCCCGTGCCCATTCTGTTCTCTAATTATAAGAAGAGAAATACCTCAAATCGTTTTGAATCCAGTGCCCCAACAGGCTTGGTAAGATCTCGAAATGTTGATGACTTGTTAAAATCAAGAATCTCGGACGAATAATCAGCCAAAACCCAAGGGAAGACAGGATACTGTGTTAAGTCATTATATGATCTTCCAGCCAAAGTGTTCAGAACCATTAGGTACTCAAAATTTGTTATATCCCTTCTTCTCCAGCTCTCTCTGGCAACTTCAGCCATCTCCAATGCTACACGTCTATCAACAAATGAAATAATACCACTCTTGTCTTTACTACCTTTTGGATATAAGAATTCATTTCTTGTAGCAACAATTAAAGTACCAATTTCTTTTGCATCCTTCTGTGAGGCAAAATTAAAAAATATGGGGGCAACTGAATCAGCAAAGAAAATCTCTATTGCAGTGTATCTAAGAAGATAGCGAGTCCAGTGGACAGCTTTTATCTAGAAAATAAGAAAAACGAACAATTAGTTTAGATTTCGCAAATGAGATAAAATAACATAAATTTATATAGAAAAGTTTTCTCAAGTTGCTAACCTTGTCAATGTTCCATCTTCTATGGCGCTTAACACGTTTTACATGTCTATGATCCACATTTCCCTTCAAGAAATCTAAATTGTCAACAGACATCCCCTTCTCAATACTCAAATCAGCATGTGTTGGCCAATTAAGTGACTTATGCTTCTCTTCAAATCCGGTTCTATCAATATGGCTTGAAGCATTTAAGTTAGTGAAGACAGAAGCTCCCCCAGTTCCTTCAACCAAAAACTCACCAAAAAAGTGCAAGACATCTTTCATAATGACCAACTTTCCAGCCAATTTCCTCTTCAGCGTCACAAGTACACAAGGAACTGACACAAGAATCTGAAATAGCAGTCCTCACATGAGCTCAGTGGAATACTATACACCACATATTTCATAAAACACGGTAAACGTACCTCACTAGTTTCCTTGTCTGGTGATGAGGAAGAAGAATCTATTCTGTCTTGTATCATATTTTTCTGATCACTGTTGCCTTTAGATAGCTCAGCAGCCTCACTATCAAAGGTATCCTCTGGGACAGACACCTTTTCCCCACTAGATTCAGCTTCATTTTCGCTCACTTCTAAGCTCCACTCATCAGTTATTCTGCGAATTCCTTTAAGAAGAAATCCCTTCATTTGTTCAGGAATATGGCCAACATAACCAGCTTTACGTTCGTCTACACAAGGGCCATCCTCGGTGCTAGAGGCAGTTGAGGAAGGATGACACAATTTGTCATCAAAATGATAATTTTGTCTTAATTTGGGCCTACGCCGCCATTTATCCTCTGTCTTGTCGAGCTTCCAGTGTCGTACAGCACAGTTTGGAAAATGATTAGTTGACCATGGACCTCTCTCATCAATCAAAGTGCGCAACATATGTATCCATTTTTCCTGTCAAACAAAACTGCTTGTTAATGAGAAATAAAAGAAAAATCATAAGATTTCAGTGAAAGAAATGCAAGCTAGCAACAGACAGCATCAGTTCTACAAAAGGAATATGCATGCATACTGCAATATTTTGCTGCTGCTCCTCGTGAGCAAGTTGAGATACAGCTCTTCTGCTGTCATCTGAAGCAAGAATTGCGCTCAAGCTACTCTGTATCTCATCTTCAAATGCCTTTTTGTTGACTGCTTCAAGAGATGAACTTTCATCAACCTTAACACGAAGCTCATGCAATTGCCGGGATCGGTCTGATGTTAATGTCTTTATATATTTTGCCTCATCAGAAACCTGAAGCTTCAAATTTAGTTTAAGAAAATACAGTCATAAAGAAGGTGTGGAAAAATATGAATAAAAATGCAACTACAAGTCACTGAGCGACTTCACTGTTCATCAAATGAAGCATGCTCTAGATGAAAAATAATCACATACACTCAGTAGAAAATGTTTTGGTTGGTGCATAAGAATCAGAAAGGAGTGCTATCCAGGATGTCTCTACACATGTAAGATGGTGTTATGTTATTCACTATTTGATTTCTTTATTTCCTATACTGTAGTAGCATGAATTATGCCAGCAAATACATAATACTGAAACAATGTGTCTTATAAATTCAGAAGTGAGACATCTTCATGTGAAGAACAAGATTGACATCTTTTGAACTCCATAATTAGAAAATGAGATAGTAAAAATTGGCGGGTATCTCCAGCTGAAAATTTTTCACTGAACCAACATAAGTTCGGGCGACAACTTAATAATCCCTTTAAGATTGGTCACATGATCTCTTTACCCCACATCTTCTTGTATGCCCGGATGTCTTCGAAACCCAAAGTTAACTTTTTTCTCATAAACTCTGCCATTTAAATAAAGGAAACATAGAACTGAATAAAAAAATCTCACCTGGATTTTCTTGCACAATGCACCGCAATCCCCAAAAAAAATAAAAAAGGATCAACAAACATCAGGAT
>JAOXYD010000002.1:3971625-3983683 GCA_028565735.1 Pinacopodium congolense
CTAAATCTAGCTGAAAGATCTTACGGACCCAAAAGCAATATCTCAAAACAGACAAATGTGAGAGCAAGTGGAAGAACAAAAGATGATTTTACGAGAAAGACAGTATTTACTATCTTTCAAGTTACTTCCAGAATCAGAAGAGTCATCTCCAACCATAATGGTAGTAGCAAGCATTGATTTTCCACAGTTGACTGTTTCCCTTATCAAGTGTGATATGACATGAAATCGAGCACCGTCTTCTAACATCCCATACTGGGACCTTACCGCAAGCAAAGCCCTAAAAATATTCAAAACTAAGAATAGATTTCGATGTAACTGGAACAAATCCATTTACACATCTAAAACCCACAAGTATGTATGAGCTAGGTGGAACTTTTACCAGATAAAAAGCTGCAGTCTGCTCTTATTTTGCTCATCATCAGCTGCCAGAAGTGATGGCAAAAGTGAAATGACCTGTTGCACACACCGTGATGCTTTTTCCAGAGATGATTTACAAAGATACAATATTGCAAGTCGAAAAACGATTCTTGGACATCTCTCCCCTCTTAAAAGCATGGCCTTGTCAATAGTTTTACTTGGCTTTCCGCCCAAGGCATTTCCAATCCCTCCAGAAACAACAACTGCAGCCATTTCGGCAGCAGGGATGTTCAGAGATTCTACAAGGCCACGTGCTCTTTGACTGAATGATGGTCCCACTGTTGATGATGATTTTGGTAATGTCTTGCTTGGTCCCTTACCATTCAAGTTACTGATAATAATCCACAAATTATCATACAAATTCCACCACTTATCATCCATTAAATCATCTTCCTGTGTTTCTGGGCCCACGCTACCAGATGGATCTCTAGAAACAAAAGAATCCATGAGAGGAGGTATAAATAAAATTTAAAACAAGTGTTGCAATGTACTTCCAAGTTAAAAAAGAGATGACTTATGCATGGTGCCACACCATGAGACCTGAAAGTTTAAGTTGTTGGATGAGGCCCAGGAAATAGTTCGTATATTACTCTAGAAACCAGGAGACCCAAAAGTATACTGCCCTTTCTTTTTTTTTTTTTTGGTTTCTTATTTATGATTTTTTTGAAGTACAGAAATTAGTAACAGAAACTTCTATGTATAAATACTGTTTATAAATTTACAAAAACATAAACAGGAAACCATAAACAAAAAATATATGTAGTTTCTTCTTTTTAATAAACAGGTTTTCTTACATTAAATAATGGAGATAACATATTAAATAATATGTATTTTTAAGGCATAAGAGAGTACTTTAGTCTAAGAATTCGGATTTGTTTCATTTTTTAGTTGTCATCACTAAATCAAATTTTCATGACAAATCTCAACCAAACAGGTTTTTTTAATAATTTTTTTATAACAAATCTTAAGTAAACAGATTTCTGTTTTCCCCAAAAACAAAATAAAATAAAGAAACCAAAAATAAAAAACATAAACAAAAAAAACAGTAGAAAAACAGAAGTGGATCCAAACAGTCCCTCAATTGCGATGGATGGTATAAAATTCAGGCTTTAGCATTAAAAGAGGAGAAAAAACATATCCAATACATAGTGCTAGTCTGCAATTTATAATTATTTTCAAGAGTGATATGCACAAATAAAAAAGAAACAAATACTGATCTCTTAGTGGAAGAGTTGACGTACAAAGAAAGGATGGAAATGCGGCAACATGTAAAATAAAAGAGTACATAATGGCAATACCTGGATACTTTATTATCAAAATCTCCTTGCAGGACCTCGTACAATGCAGAGCTATAGTCTCTCGGACTTTCTAATTCAATCACATCAAGGGACATTTCAGAGCCATTTGCTGGAAACTGCCAGATTATGGGGGGAAAAAAAAGGAGCATTTCATAATACCACAAATAAAAAGCAAAAGTAAAAGCAACGGGATCTCACACAAAAGACAGAAAGCACTAACACTGAAAGTAGAAGGACAAGATCATTTGTCATAAAACTATTTTGATAGTCAATATCCTCCTCCATCATCACACAGGTAATTTACTTCATAGGAAACTCACTCAAGGAGAAATTAAGATGAAAAATAATTCATTTCTCCAGCCTGAAACATAAAAGGAATGCTATGGTGCTAGATACTGTGTAGTTGACGCTGAATACTATGTTACAAATATTGAATAGACCAAAAGACTGAAGGGGAAGGAAAATATAGCATAATAATAGTTACATTGACCCCTGCCACTTCTGCTTCCAATAGTTCAAAGAATGTCAGACATACCGGTATCTTGTGCTCAGTTTCAAAGATGAGCATCTCATCGACCAAGCGCAGAAGGAACAATGTATTGTCCCGACATGGTTGTGCGGCGAAAATATTTTCCTCAGACGAGAAGTCTACAAGCATTTTCGTCAAGTCCAGGTATATATCGCGAAGCAAGTACTGATATGCAACGCCACCCTGCAGAAATTAACATTAAAATGAAGATCATCATGAAACTGGAGATAATTAGTAGAACAACTATATAGCACGTGGATTCTTCTACCACTTGGACACAACGTACTTTCTCACAGTGCATAAGTAGGAAATTTACAGTCTCTTCGAGCTGCTGCCAGCCACCTTTCACAGAGTGAACAGAATGAAAAAGAACAATGCAATATAGATTCCTTATCAACTCCTGCTCTAGTATCTTATTGTTGTCTTCATTCCAAGGTAAAGGCTCATAGAGTTTGATCACATCAAGCTTTACAGAAGCCATTAGCCAAGCATTCCACCCATATTCCTATTTGCATGTTCAACTGGTGACAAAGAATTGGAACCAAAAAAAAAAACACGAATAAAAATGATGAAAAAAAAAATCTTTACCATCAGAGCGTCAAAATTTGAAGAATCTGAATCAAGTAGATCAAGCAGATCTTTAATTATTTTTATCCTTGTTGATACATCCTCACAACTGGACAAGAATCTGAAAATGAGAACCAACATCTGAGGAAGGAAAAATTGAGAACTATTTCCTTTACTTTTCTGCTTCTGCAAGACCTGCAACATCAATTCCGAAGAAAAGCAGTTAGAGAGCTGTTTTCCTTAGGATACCATTTGCACAACTCCCAAAATGAACGCCCATAAAAAGCCACTGATTCCAAGTTCTTTACCTGTCTGGGGCTAGCTCCACCAAGAAGGACATCAAACAAGGTAGCACATAAGTTATCTGTGAGTGGAAATCTGAACAACCGATCTGAGATGGAAGAGAAACTTGGCTGCATCCTTAAACTGATCTTTTTCTGGATCTCTGACAGAGACCTAGACTTTCCTACAGGAAGGTTGAAAAATCTCAACCCCTTCTTCTCAGATGGTAAACCAACCATAAGCCTCCCCAAAAACTGCAGACCAAGCAATCTGATAGGCTCATACTCCCTATAAAGAGACATGAACCATGATATTGTCAGATCATAACAGTCAAGAGCTGACTTTGCAAAGAGAATGTAACTTCATGTAAAATAGCACCCATACTCACGTGAAACCACCACTTCTTTTTAAGGGTGCACTACATTCTTTTGGTTCCCCAAGGTTTCTAAGATTTCAGAATTTAATTTTATTACGCAAGATAAGCATTTACTTTTGAGGAAATAAACATTTTTATCATGCAAGAATGCTAGCAAATGAAAATTTCAAGTCATTAAATGAAAAATAGTTGGACGCTGAGACATGAGCCATAATGACGCTAAGATATAGTGTAAAAATCACACACCACAAACTTTTCAGCTGAAAATACAGAAGGATCTGTGTATGTCACACTACTAACTTGACTAGCAGCCCCGTATTTGTAGAAAGTCCCCAAGAATGTATATTCTTCCTATGGTGGCTTCATCTACATATCAATGTAAGTGCCAATTTTAATTATCAATTTCTAAACAATATGGACTCAGTGCAAGATATAGCAAGTTGCCAGAAGTAATTATAGCACAGCATATTCTTAAGAAGCTAGCTAATTTCCTTGAAAAGTTGGACGGGGAAAAATACAGAATGAACTATGAAAATAAGGTATACCTTTGAAGGAGATTAACAAAAATGTGGCAACCACCAATCAGATTGACTTGTTCAAGAAACGCAACAAGCAGCTGTTTTTGAGAAAGGGCACGAATGATCATATGAAGAACATCCTCAATGCAAGCCATATCCTGGCTAGTCTCAAAAAATGCTATAAGGCTTTTTATATCTGCTATTGCAATGCTGTGCCTGCATATAATAAAATTTTACCAAGAAACTTTTTAAGCAAGAAAATTAGCAATTACCCACATGAACATAACCGATGTTTCAGCCAAGTTATTTGCCAATAATCCAACAAACAAAAATAAAAGCCCCCTCAAAGTTAATGCGATATCAATAGTGTAAAGACAAACTTTTCTTTGTATAGCACTGTGCAATACATGTGCATTAACTAACAAGTGCATAAACAAAACTAAAGAAAGAATGACAAAATACAAAGTTAAAAAGTAAAATCAACTGAATGTAAGTAAAGAGAAGAGCAGAGAAGAGAAGTGGCATGCAAGGCAGGTTATACCTAAGGCTCATCTCTCCAAGACTCAATAAAAGAAGACGAATTTTCCGTATTTCTTCTCTATTAGGTCTCTCTCCAATAATCTGTTTGGTAGTAGGATGCAAAAGAGGCTTGCTTCCAAAAGCAGTACGAGATTTTACATTATCCCAATAAAAATGACGAATTATATCAATAACAAGTGGTAGCTGACAGAAACTTTTGAGCAACCGTGGGTCATTATCAAATTGCTGCACAAGAAACATGTACAGTTCTCGCTGCACCTTGTAAGATGTGTAGAGCCAGATTAGAGGATTAAGAAATATGCTAGATATAGCATCTTTAACAAGTAGCTCTGCTAAACCTGAAGCACAAGATAGAAAATGCTTGATCAAAAAGGTGACTGAAGAATAATAATAAAAAAAAAAAAGATGAGATGATTCTGAGACAAATCAGCTGTCAAGTCCGAAAACTGTTTTAGAAACATACTGCAGTTTGAAACAACATTGAATAGATGTTTCATTGCAGAAAGTGTCTGCAGATTAAGCTGCTCTGGCGGAACTGATTGCAACAAAAATCCCAGTATTGGAAATCCAGAAAGAAGATGCATTTGCTGTTGATTTGATACATTTTCATCCAAGACAGAAGCTATAAGTTCAATGACCTCAGCTGTCAAATGATCTTTCGCAATGGGTGTAAGAACTACATGTTCGGAGGATGCGTTCTCTTCAAATTCAAATCTATCAGACTGAGCTATGAGGGGAAAAAACACAGATACACCACCAACACAGTAAATTATCTGTTGAAGCAATCGTCGAGAACACAACTGTGTACCAACCATAACAGTTGCTTCAAATGATTTTCTATCCAATCCATGATCCAATACAGGTGAAACATTAAACAAATTTCGACCACCACTAGCCTGGAAAGGGGAAAAATGGTCACTAATTGCCTAAGCACAAAGCAAGCTTTAGAATATTTAATTGCCATGGAATGACAGAAACCTGAGCGTTGAGTCCAAGTATAATCTTTGATGCCAGACCATCTTTAGAATCCAGGACATCAGTAGGCAATGGGCTATCATGAAATGATGAAGCTTCATTATCAAGAAATGAATACATATAGCTTGGTCCCAAGGAATAGATACCCTGGACTTGCTCGGATGAAATGGCATCAGAAAAAAGGTACAAAGGACCAATCTGACCATGAAAAGGGAAGATATCTTGTATGGTCTCAAAAGTACTATTCTCCTCGTTTTGAGACAAATCAATTTTCATGCCAATGTTACAGCTTGTCAAAAACTCATTGACCTTTGGATATCTGAACCATGAAAAAGATCCAAGTCATGGAAGAAATCATCAAAAGCCAAACTGTTATTAGAATGAATAAATGGATAATGGATAGAACCTGCATTTTTCAGATGAAACAAGGTTCCCGTCAACATAACATTTCAACATGCTACCACCTGAAAATGCCCTTCCAATGCTGTGAGTTATACAAAGAAAATGCCATTTCTTTCTGATTAGATTAGCTTGCAGCTGAATGCACTGTCGCCTCACATTGATCGACTGCAAGAAGCATGAAACCATATATTTACTTATGAAACTGGTAAAAAGCTTTCACAATCCGCAAGAAAATCCATAAACTACTGCTAACAGAATATTTTTAATCCAAATATTCCTTTTTCCATATCTTCAGTCAGAATCTTAACTGTGACCAATTCTCAAGAACTGACCTCATAAGTAAGCCTGTCCTTTCCAAGCAACGCAATGCACCCTTTTCCATTTTCACTGAGAAAACTAAAGAGAGTCATTGTTCCATTTCTTGGGAAGTTTTCTACCCTAAGCCAACATGAAAATGTAAAACCCTTAGTAATTGGCCACTGGACAGGTGTTTTAATTCTGATACCCTGCAACAATACAAAAGAAAACATAAAACAGTTTGAGCATACATGTATAGAGTTTATGCTGCCTAATAAAAGCTACACAAATCATCCTGACAGGAGTTGTATCCAACTTAATAGAATAATTGACTTGACAGTGAAACAAAGCCAGAGACGGACAAGATACACCTATTCTCCAAGACATCCAGTATGGGACAGAATCTTGAATCCTATGTAATTAAAGCAGAGCTTAACCTAGATTAAACACGAACAAAAAAGTAATATGGTCATAATTAATTTTGCAACCTAGCAATTTATGTTTATCTATTTTCTTGTTAATTTAATGATCAAAAGAAATTCATGCAGGAACTATAAGGAATGCATCCCATGAGTGAAAGCGAAAAACCCAAATCCAACCTACTAAATATTTGAAGATGCAAACAAAGTATTGTCCCCTAGGAATTGAGCGTTTTAAAACTACAGCTGCAAGGGTAAGGTAACTTTTTCATATAACCCCATTACTTTTATCTTTACTAGCACTCACTGCCACCAAGAAATCCTCACAACTGAATCAAATGCAACTCAGCCAAATGACATGCCCTACAACCAACTGCTTTGCACACATGGAACAAGTCTGTGCATGACATTCACAGCTCAACAAGCAGCAATAGCTTATGAGTAGCCAAGAAGATTATGTCTCATGAGGAGCTTTTAGGAAATCGTAAAGACTCACAGAATCAATCCCACATAGGTCAAAAAAGGCAGTTGGTCCCTTCTCATTTAGCATCTCCAAAACAGTAGTCAACAACAGCAAGCAGTACTGCTGCTGAGTCCACACTTTCTCACTTCGTAGGAGAGAAAAAATTTTCCGAATATCCTTCCCAGATATGCTATGTCCACCAATGACCTGAATCAACTGGGCAATTTTAAATATTATGTCATCTTTATCTTCCAGAGAAAACCAGTCCAGAAGAAAATTGAGCATTCCTGCTCTGACACATGAAGCTCTGTTAGAAATTGAATCCTTGAGCAGTAGCTGGAAAACATTGAGCCCATAGTTCTGCATAGTGTCACTGCTCTGCCCAATCAGAAAATAGCAAGTAATGACCCAGAAGGAAATAGGATAGAGCCAAATTAAGTAAAATAACTGATCGAAGTATCAGAGTGAAAAATTTAGCAACTACATAATCAGAAGAAAAGTGAATTAAACACGATAAGGATAGAAAACAAATCACCAACCTTCTGTAGAACCCTCAGATACAGTAAAATCACATCTTCGTTCTGAATCAAAATCAAGAAAAGAAACGACAGATTAGAAACATGACCCACGAATTTCACCAAGGTACTAACGTTCGGTTATATTCATAGACTTCCAATCAATCAACCAAATAACATCTCTACCAGAAATAAAATTAGGCATTCAGACTTTCGGCGGTCACCTTTATAAACAGATTTGACTTTACATCAAACTTTCCATCAACAAGCATGTCAAGAAGGGCATTTAGAAGTGCTCCACTCGGATTTGATTGGCAAAAGTCTAACAGCAAACTCTGCATTGTTTGATAGCCCTTACCAACTAAAGCTCTAAAAGCAGCCTGAAAAAGTTATGAATAAGAAGTGTCACAGGCTGACATTGCACCTTCAAAAAATTATTCTTTGTGTGTGAGAGAGAGAGAGATGAAACATCTGAACATGGAAACCCAAGAAAATACTGGGCTAAGTGCGGAAGGAAAAAGACAGATGTAAATAAACAACATGGATCCACAAACAACATAATTCCAAGAGATCACAAACTTCATAAGTTGCCAATACAAGTTACACCAATTATCAATTCAAAAGCTCAGCTAAGGGTTTCCCTTAATCATGATTCCAGTCACGTTTAACTGTTTTATGATTATTAATGAAGAAAATTAGAACAGTGATTTAGGAGAAATTATTACCTAATCATTGATGAAAATCATAACAATGATTTAGGAGAAATTATTTCCTAATTATAAAATAGGAAACAAGAGGATATCATGGATATTTACTTTAGGAAATTGTTGTAAATAGGAAATATTTTAGTTACCTAAATTAAGATAGGGCTTGTGTATATATTCAAAGGCACTTGTCAGAGCGCAGGATGCAGTAACTCCTGGGTTCTTTTTTTTTTTTTTTTCTGACACTTACTTGGCCTTCATAAGGGTAAGGGAAAGCTTTCTCACCTATTAGGACCTGCTCCTGCTGTTTCAGATCCCAAGTTTGAGGCTTGGGATGTAGAGGATTCCTTAATCATGTCATGGCTTTGGAACTTTATGGAACCAGACATTAGAGGAGCTTACATGTTCCTCTCATCTACTAAGGAAATATAGGATGCTGTTAATCAATCTTATTCTAAGGTAAATGATGCCTCTTTAATTTATGAGATCAAGACTAGAATCTCATCTATCAAGCAAGGTATGCACTCTATCACTGAATATTACAATCTAATGAAGAGTCTTTGGCTTGAGTTGGATCATTATCAGAATTTTAAAATGCAATGCAGTGATGACAATGTCAAATTACAAAAGCTTGTAGAAAGGGAAAGAATTTTTGAATTCTTAGCAGGTCTTAATGTTGAATTTGACCAACTTCGAGTTCAAATACTTGGTAACAACCCTTTACCGTCTTTGAATGAGGCCTTCTCACTCATCCGAGCATAAGGGAGCCGGAGAATTGTGATGTTGGAATCCAAATATGCTGACAGCTCAACATTCATGTCTATGAAAACCAACAAAGAAGCCCTTAACCACCACCGACAGAATCCTCAAAATAAGCGAGCTCTTTGGTGCAGTTTTTGTAAGAAGCCTCGTCACACTAGAGAGACCTGCTGGAAGTTATATGGAAAGCCACAAAAAGCACGGAAAGAAGGGGCAAAAAATGATGAACAGGCCTAAGCCCACTTCACTGAACCTACAAACTCTGGAGATCCTGATCAACCTAAATCAGAACCAAAAGGACTTAACAAAGAAGAGATTGAGCGCCTAAAGAGCATTCTGAATTCCCTGGAAGGTGCCGGTAGCCCAATTAGGTGATTTTTCTATTTCTCATGCTCTTAGTGCCTCATTAGTGTCTCCTAGGGATTTTTGGGTCGTAGATTCAAGTTCTACAGACCATATGACTACCTTTCATCATTCTTTTATTTCTTATAATCCCTGTCCTAAACAGAAAAGTTAAAGTTGCAGAGGGCTCTCTTACTACTATTGCAGGTCAAGGAACCGTTCCTTTATCCCCTAATCTTCTCTTGAAAATTTCTGCCAATCTTTTGTCCATTAAAAGATTTACCAGAGACTTGAATTGCTTTCCATCTTCGATCCTAATTATTGTGTATTTCAAGATCAAGAAACAGGGAAAATGCTTGGGCATACTAAGTAAAAGGATGGACTCTACCTTCTGGAGTCTAATAATGGAGACAAAAACTCACATTCCTCCTTGACTTTCATGACTAGAGATACTCTTAACTCTATTTGGCTTCACCATTATCATTTAGGTCATCTTTCTTTTAGTTTAATGAGAACCATGTTTCCTAATTTGTTTGAAAACAGTGATCCTAACAGTTTCCATTGTGATGTGTGTGAGTTTGCCAAACATTGTCGTACTTCCTTTCCTTTGAGCAATAATAAATCTGAATTTCCATTTACTTTGATTCATTCTGATATATGGGGACCTCCAAGGATACCTAATGTGTCGGGAGGTAAATGGTTTGTTACCTTTATTGATGATTGCACAATGGTCACGTGGGTTTTTCTCATGAAAAACAATTCGGAGGTTAGTGAGATTTTTCCTAATTTCTTTCATATGATAAAAAATCAGTTTAGGGTGAGCATAAAAGGGGTCAGGAGTGATAATGCCTAGGATTACTTTAATCAAACCTTATCTTCTTTCTTTCAACATGAAGGCATCATCCATTTTTCATCTTGTGTTGACACATCTCAACAAAATGGGGTGGCTGAGCGTAAAAATAGACATTTAATTGAAGTCACTAAAGCATTACTATATCAAATGAATGTCCCTAAACACTATTGGGGAGAGGCTGTTTTAACTGGAGTTCACTTGATAAACAAATTGCCTTCACGACCTCTATAGTTCAAAACATTGGTAGAAATGCTCCATAATTTCTTTCCCAGCTTTAATATAAATAGTCTAACTCCAAGAGTGTTTGGATGTGATAGTTTTGTTCATATTCATGCTCACAATAGGGGAAAACTTGACCCACGAGCCCTAAAGTGCATCTTTGTTGGCTACTCTCCTACACAAAAAAGGTATAAATGTTTTCATCCTCCCTCATATAAATTCTTCATTTCCAAAGACGTGTCATTTGTTGAGAGTCAATCTTTCTTCCCTAATACTTATCTTCAAGGGGAGATGGGGAATTATGTGGAAGATAAGTATAGGGAGACTAACTTCTTACTTGATTTATCTTTCCCAAATACACAGATTGAGTCAGTCACTACTGTCCCTACACCACCACCTAACCAATTTGACCAAAATAAGTCAGAAAATGCCCAGCCAAAAACCTCAAAAAATACAGCACCTATCCCTAACAAGCCTCTCTAAGTCGACTCACGAAGGGATACCGTCCAAACCTTACTAGAGCAGGCTCAAGGATCTAACTCAGAATCAGGTACTGAAATACAAAACCCTAAACTTGATGATTTGTATGTCCCTATAGCTCTTAGAAAGGGCACACAAACATGCACTAAATACCCAATTTCACACTACACTTCACTTGACAAATGTTCTCCAATCCATAAATGTTTTCTTATAAAAATAAATTTGAGTTCCACACCACAAACACTTGATGAGGCACTTAGGGATAGGAATTGGAACAATTCCATGGATGATGAGATGAATGCATTAATTAAGAATCAAACATGGGAAATATTAGATTTACCAAAAGGGACAAAACCAGTAGGATGCAAATGGGTATTCACAATTAAATATAAAGCAAATGGTTCATTGGGAAGACATAAAGCAAGGCTGGTAACTAAGAGGTATACTTAAACTTATGGGGTTGATTATCTTGAAACTTTTTCCCCAGTAGCAAAAATGAACGTTATACGTATACTGTTATAATTAGTAGCTAATTTTGATTAGCTTATGCAACAAATTGTTGTAAAAAAAAATCCTTTTTACATGGTAATCTAATTGAGGAAGCGTACATGATAGACCCTCTTAGATTTGAAGATAAGTTTAGGAATAAAGTATGCAAATTAAAGAAAGCCTTGTATGTCCTTAAACAATCTCCTCAGGCATGGTTTGGGTAATTCACAAAGGCTATCCTAGAAATGAAGTACAAGCAAAGTTAAGAAGATCACACTCTATTTATTAAATTTGTTGTAGAAACTAAAAGGACAGTCCTCATTGTTTATGTGGATGACATCATAGTCACAGGTCATCTTGAAGAGATGAAACACCTCAAACTTAAACTTGTCTAAGAGTCTGAAATCAAAGATTTTGGGAAATTAAAATATTGTTTGGGCATAGAAGTAGCTCTTTCTAAAGAGGGAATTTTTCTATCCCAACACAAGTATATTTTGGATCTTCTAGAAGAAATTGGAATGATGGGGTGCAAACCGATTGATACACCTATAGAACATAATCATAGACTAAGCGAGGCCCAAGATGATGAACCTGGCCACGGAGGGGCACCTCCG
>JAOXYD010000002.1:3985206-3995622 GCA_028565735.1 Pinacopodium congolense
AATATCTCTTGTAACCTTATTAGTATTGTACGAAAGAGTGAATAAAGACTTAAGATTATTCCTCAAAAATCATCAAAGTATTATGCAATCAATACATCTCAAGAAAGTGAGAGAACAAAATGGAAGAGCAGATAAGGGAGAAGTACCTTTGAAGTATCATTACTTGCAAGGAGACATGTAAGAGTCTGAAGGACATTTAAAACTAAGCTTTCTCCATTTGCCACATCAAGATTACCATTTAGCAATGATACGACATGCAAAAAACATTCGCCATCTCGAAACAAGGTCTGATAATACTGAATAAACAAACGCTTGATTAGACATTAGGATATAACAGCAAAATCAAATCATATAATGTAACCCCCCACAGAAACCAAATAAAGATCATTTGGAAGTAAAGCAAATTTGGTAAGAATGTACCGCAGGATCATTTATGAGCATCTTCCGCATTCCACTCAATAGATCAATTGATAAGTCCACAAAATGTTTTTCCCTTTCCTTGATTTGAGTGAAAGTTTCTAAATATTTCGAACACAACTGTAACTTTGCTTTTTGATCTTCCACTGATGATGGCACCAACTGAAGAGGCAGAAAAAGATCAATGTCACTTCACTTACCTAGCAAGAACACTGCATTATGCAGCAAACATTAGTATAAAGAAATACCTTCATCAGGTCCAGAATATACTGAAGAACATAATTTCTTGTGTCTTCTTCCCAAAATAAATCAAACAAACAATCAATACAACTCGAATCACGTAAAATGTAACTTCTTGCATCCTCTGCAATTGAGAAAAAATCTGAAAAAAGCCCCATGCATGTCCTCATGCATTCAAGCCAGCCTTGATGTGTCTCAGGGTCATTGGACTTCTGATCACCACGAGTTTGAACCATGTTATTATCAATATAAGAGCTCATGTTATCACACCTTCTAGACTCTTTGGATTGGATGCAAGCAACTCGGAGCACACGGGAAGGTGCACCAAGTGTCTTAAAGGAGGTGACAGTTCTCTCTGATGAAAGCTGCAATATACGAAGTAGACTGTTCGCAAGAATACTGGCAATTTTGGGAAGGCAAGCACATTGTTCAAGGGCATCCAATAGAGCAGATATTTCAGTCTTCAAGAGAGAAAAATGACAGCAACATTAGATAATTATTAACAGAAGAATCAACCAAGCACAAAGATCATTAATAACAAGCTTCTGGAAAACAGATGAAAAACGTAAGTACCACAAGAAATGTTTTTAAGTGAATTATCAATTACTTATCATTACTCGCCACAATGTGAAGCAATTACAACTCCAGTGGAAAAAAGAATGCCTCTACAGTCCCATAATCAAGGTGCTTGCTTCACAAAGCTGTATTTCAAGCCAAATCCAACCACAAAAGTGTTTGGCAAATTCGAATCTCAGCACTTTACAAACACAAAATAACTCTGGATCCAGATTTAGAAAATACAGCTATTATTGTATCACTTCAGATTTGAAGTTAAAATATTATTGCATCAAAGTACAAGATTAAAATTTAGCAATTACTCTAAATCATTTATCTTTAGTCGAACACTCAATTGCATTCATCCCTGCAAATTTCAACTCCAATGCGTTGAATTGGGATTCTTTTCATCTTACATAGACCTCCTGGAACCATACTCCAACAAAACCAATGGACTAATAGCATGGTAATTTCACCGTTATGGAGATGCTGAGGAGCAACAGTTCCTACTCCCTAAGCCCTCTCCATTTTCCCACTTCATTTACTATAAAAAGGGATAGTTTCAAAAGTCTAAATGTGATGGAAAAAACTAAAGAAAACCCAAAAGCCCAACGCAAGGTCAGAAAAGTAGAAAATCTGTATTCCTTGGGGGGAAAAAGGCTCTCGTGATTCCAAAGATCAGGTTTAGAGTATCTGACACAGTGAGACATAAAAACACCCATTCATGGATTGCAAGATAGGATTGAGCACCAAAATACAAGGAAAAGATCCCTACCATATTATGGACACTCCCATTACAAGTTGCAGCAAATTCCACAAATGAGATCACCTCCATTTGGAGGACGTCAATGCAACCAGAATTTGTGTGGCTGTTATTGCTACTAGAGAGAGGAGTCGTTTCAGCCTTGCCTACAGATCCTTCATCGCAAGTCAAACGCTCTCCAGAAATATCTTCCAAAGCTGGTCTGAAGTAGAAGAAGTTCTCAGAGAACAGAAGGTCCCATATTCCTTCTTCTCTGTATATTTCAAGAGTTCTGGGTGATGAAACAAGAACCCTCTTAAAAACATCAAGAATGGAATGCTGTAGGGAATTCACAAAGATCCTGCAAAAATATAATCTTTCAAATATGAAAGATACAAGAATATATCGAACAGAACCATGAGAAAACCAAGCACAGTAGAGTTTACAAGTCATTAACACCTGAATTTTGATGGTAAAAGAAATGAGGATCCATATTAAACAAACAATCACCTTAAATAGCTTGGCAACTCATTTTGATTTGAACAAGCCTTCAGGCAAGGGAAGACCATAAGAAGAACCCGTAAAACCCACTTAATTGAAAGTTCACTGTATGCTGAAGAGATTGCCATGGCAGCTCTTCCAGAATATAGTTGGACATTATGAGATCTATTACTTTCTAGAGCAGCCACAAAAGAACAGAGTATCCCACTCATATTGATAACATATTCATTCCAAAGCTGAAGATAAGATGTGTTTGCAGAAAGGAGAAATGAACTTTCAATTTTAACATGGTTGTCATTTTTTGAGTCAGAGAAGAGAAGTTGAGCATCCTTCTGTGAAGACACACCCTTGCTCTTCTGCTTGTGCTCATAAAGCATGAACGCCAGTGAACAAAAGCTATTAGCAAATTTGTGAATTCTTCCGTTCTCACACAGGAATTGCAAGTTGCTCAAATTACCAAATCTAATGCTAGTTAAGGATTAAAAATTGCAACAAATGGCTGAAAGCAGATGGACATATGAATTGATGGACTGTTAAGAAAATAAATATATAAACAGTGGGGCATGCTTGAGATCCAAATAATTAAAAGCATGGAGTATCAATAACCAGTATGTAATAAACTAAATTCATAAGAATGTACGCCTTCCTGAACTCATCAAGATCAGACAATTTGAAGGATACACAGCCTCCCTTAGAACTGTCAATGAAAGAACATGAAGCTGGAATATTTTCAACAAGGAGTTTCCATCCCTGCAACAACATGGCAATCCGGACATCAAATATTTAAAAGTAGAGAGAACAACATAGGATTCAAAAGTTCCCCTAAAAACAGAAAAGCAGGCATGTGCACTCAAATCTACCAATACAACAAATCTTAAAATGAAAGAGGAACTATTAAGAACTAAGATAAGTTCTAAAGCAGTAACCTGTGGATAAATAGTTTAAGTGGTCAGTTTCTAATAATTTATCAAGCTTGGCAATAATCATGGCAGCTTAGACGAGCAATTGACTCAGTTACATGGCAGCTACCAGCCATCCTTGTAGCTTGGAGATTAAGTGTCTTAACAACAAACTGCAAGGTTTCAGTTTCAAATGGCTGGTAGAAGGGACAGTATTTCACCAGAACTTAGCAGTCACAAAAAAGCTGGAATGGCAGCTTAGACCCTAGTTAACAAGGTAACTAGGTGACCAGTGTCTATCAGTGAGCGTCAGCCCATCTTTACATAGTCTACAGTCTAAATTAATATGATCTCTAAGCTATAATTTGTTCGGTACAGAGAGAGGGACATGGAAATAGATTCAAATATAGGAGCATACAATTTTTATGATATGACCAATTATCAAAAAGAAAACAATATGAAAGAATTAGATGGTGCATAGAAGAACCAAAAGAATAACATTAATGGCATAGAAAGATCAACAAATATCATCATGAATAAAATCATGAAATACAGATTCACATCCAGATATCAAAAGCTAATTCGGAAGATGCAGTAGTCAAAACATTTAGGTAACTATAGTCTATGATCATACTTAACAGATGTACAACAACTTATTCAGCAAAGTAATTATCATTTCAGTGCATAAAAAGTGCAGTCACCATTTTATGCCATAGGCTACCTTCTCTCTTCCACATGTGACGCATTCTTCAACAACAGGCTATTAATTGATGGGAAGCCTAATCCATCCAATACAACTTCAAGCCCTCCAATACTTTTAAAATGATTCTGACCACGTGGGTTGTCAGACAATGCTAACAAAAGCGTCCTCAAAGTCAAGCACTGAAGTGAAACATCCGTCCATTGTTCTTTCATGCTCAACCTTCTGATGACACGCAACAGCTCTGAAACACAACTCCAGAATATGAAATTTTGAATAAAAGGCCACAGAGTTATTCACAAAAGCTTCTTCATATTTGATCAAGTAATAGGGCATTGCACATTGTGTATCTAAAAATCAAAACTTAGCGACTCTGATGTTTTAAGTAGAATTGTTATTGAGATGCATTCACAGAATATCAATCACTAAAACAAGTTACCATTGACAGAATATTACAGTGTGTATTTGCAATTTACATCATTTCACAAAGACTATGAACGTCATGAAGCCAAAATACAAAGTACAGAGAAACTCAGAAATGCCTACCTTACCTACTAACCAGTTAAGGCCACCAGCTTCCATCACAGACACAACTGCCTTCTGATGCCAATATTGATTTGTTTCATTAGGAATTCTAGAAACATCATACAAGTCAGTTGAAGACAGACCCCATCTAGCAACAAAACACTGCGTAGAACCACTGTACAGCTTATCTTTCTCATCCAAATTGGTATTCAGAGCAATAAAGCTACATGTTATTGAGACAACATATACTAGTATCTGTTGCAGAACTCCTGTCATCTCTATAACCATGTTAGATAAATTTTCATCTCCGGATAATCCAGCGGTTATGGTTTTCAGTTGGACAACAGCCCCTGAAATTTAAATGAAAAGCATCATATACTGACAACACTCAGAAACTTGTAATATTTCGAAGAAACACTCAGAAACTTGTACATGTAAACTTTTAAAATTAGAGGGAAAAAACAGAGTTATTTTATGAAACAAGCATGCATGAAGTAATTAATATGAAAGGTATTGCCATAAATGACACAGCACTGCTAAGGCCGAAAAGAAACGCCTCAGTGTAGGAATAACATAAAAGTCTCAAGAGTTTCAATGAATAGCAAATATCTGCATTACCTTTCATCAGCGCAGTTAGTTTTTGAATTCCACCATAGTAGCCAAAAACACTACAATTATGCAATGAACGAGTAATTACTGATAAAGCATCCAATACAAGCAATCCTTCAAAATTATTGTTCATGCTTGTGGAAGCCCCTGAAGAGTCAGCTCCAGTATGCACACCACCAGCATTCACTGTGTGAACAACAAGCACAAAAATTAAGATAGAAGCAGATAATATAACCAAAACAAGCTCAAAAACACTGAAAAGATTAGGGAGAGCAAAAAGATTAAATATCATCTACCTATTATCTATGTTATGTGTCAACCACAAAGTTCAATGTTGGTGAAAAACAAGCATAGTGAAGAACTCAAGTTAGTAAGAATTATCACTAAAAAAAAAACCCAAAAGTTAAAAGTGGTCAATGGCACTGACAGACACGTAGTACAAAGCTTTGGCACAGCACTACAGGGTGCCACAAATGATGATGATCCTGATGTACTGAAAGCTAAGAGTGAAGATATGATTAACAATGATGGATAAAATTAATCATTGACTTTAGCAAAATATTTTTTAGAATTTGATTTTCATGGATTTGAGAGATCTCAATATCCTGGTGCAAATTAGCAATATCATATGGTGTCACAGGCCCATCCTTTTTGATATTTCAAAGTACTTGCAGATCCCGGTAAAGTCACTGCTAATTGATCCACACAACATCAACCAAGCTCACAAAGAATTTGTGAATAGCCAATTCATAAAAGATATCAGTTTTGTTTACCAATTCCTTAATCTAACAGTTGTTCAAATAGGGCTGACTTTTGCAGATCAGCAGGTTGATCCAATTCATGACACTAATTAAGAAATTAACACATGCTCAGATATGATACGACCCCAGATAAGTCTCTCCGACAAAGAAAAAGACATACATACACATTCATCTTGAGTAAATGATGCATCAACTCAAACCAATAAGCAGGCACCACGTGCATTCTCAATAAAGATTTTAGCAATCAGATAGCTTGTCACTAAAGCAAGCATTTTAACCTTATCTTTTCCAGCGAACAAACAATCAACTTACAAGTGCTAACCAAAGTTGTTAAATCTGTAAGCTCCTCAGTCAATGTCAAAATGACTTCAGCAGGATGCCCAATAGAACATCCAACAACCATATCATCAGGGAGAAGTGATTTCTCAGCAGAAGGGCCAGTTGCTGGCATGCCCTCTGTTAACTGAGCAGCATTTGCAGGTTCCCAGTTCTTGTACACCGATACAAATTGCTCAAGGAAAGCATGACACAGCTTCTTCTTTTCGCCCTAAAAACAATGGTGTAGTGCAAAAACTTAGTAAAGAATCAAGGGAAAAGATTGCCATCTCCAGTGCAAAAGTGTAACGCATATAACAAGATGATATACATATCCATTGCTGATTGAGATTCTGCAGATTCATATGCATCACTTTTGCCTTCACCATATTTTTCTGTCAGGAATTATGGAGTCCCACCCAAAGGCTACCAAATTGTTCTGTTTTGGGCATGCTATGTATTTCTCTATGTTCCATGAATAGAATGCCCAATGTGAGGCCATCCTTCGTGGATAGAATAACACTTCACCAATAACAAGCATTCAGATATTCTATTTGATTGTAAAAGAAAAGATACACGACACTAACTTACAAACAAGATCCCCATGCACATACTTAATTTAGATCCTTATAGCAACAAATGCAAATACAATCATACTTTATTTTCATATTATACAACTTAGCATTTAGGAATCAAGAGTTTTCGTGATTAATGAAGTTTGAACCAAAAAACGTCTAAATGTTTATATACAAAGGGCCACCGATTCACCCATCTCAAGCATGGTCTACAAGAAAAACAAAGGCACTTCAATGAAGTTGATTGCATAGCACCAATCTACAGCCTTCCTTTTCACTTAAAAGTTCTGCTGGCCATGAGAATGACTAGCGAGTATAACTAAGAAAGCTGTATAGACAACCCGAACTAAACCCTGTAACATCGCAACCCCCATGAATGGGATGTCTTTTGTTTACTGAAGCAGTACTAAGAGAAAATGGACATGAAAATAATCTATTATGGGGCTCTAGGGCAGATTGCATGTAATAATATTGCAGATATAGCTAACCAATTTGGAATGGAATGAAGAGAATGTAAAACCAAAAATATTTTTCAGAAATACCTTATCAACAGCATTCTTGTATTTCTCCCAAAGTGAAAGTAAAACAGCCTCATCACCCACTTCACTGAGAAAGAAAGCAAAACAAGTACTTACACAACCGTTACTATTTGCTTCAGGGAAGTAGGAAGTACTATCTAAAATCAAGTACATGCCAAACTAGCACACTGCAACAAATATAAAGGATCAACCAATACTTTGCATGTCCCTAGAATTGACAATTCCTTTAAACAATAATAAGCATGAAGATAATCTACTTGTTGATAATTAAACACAGTTAAATTTCCAAAACAATCCTGTACCATGCCCAGTAAGGAAACAGAGGCCAAAACACTTCATAAGAAACAGAAACCCCCTTCACTCTTATGACAATAACCATTTCTTCTTCTGTTTCTTTTTCCCAAAAACATTTATATATATATATATATATATCAGAAGTTCACACATAACATCAAAGAAATCCGAAGATGGAGGATCCAATTTAAAGCTATGAAACCTTATGTCACCATTTTGTCAAAATTGGCTAAAAACATGTTAATCTTCCACACAGAAGTCCACACACAATCAATTCCCTTACTGTGTGGTGTCAAAAAATTGATGTGGAAGAAGCCTAGAAAACGGTATTGTTATTTAGGGAGTTATTATTTCAAAGTTTTGTTAGGAAAATAAATTAGAAAGATCTTATCTTATTTAGGAAAGTTATTATTTTGAAAGTTTTGTTTTAATAGGAAGCTAAATTAGAGGGGTTCTATCCTCTTTAGATTTCTAATATCTCTACCATTGTAAGCCTATTTAAAAGTATATCTCTATTAAATAAAGCAACCAAGAAATATTGTTAGAAAACGAAAAGAGAGTCTGTCAAGGATGACTTTCTCTCTCCATCTTTATACAGTATAGGTAAGTCTACGAAGCAAGAGGCTGTGGGGAAGAAGAGAGGACTTCCCTGTGAGTTGACCTGTGACTAGATCCTACGCTAAATTCCATAACAAAAATCAAGAATAATTTTACAGTCAAGGGAATTTGCAACTCATAAATCAGCAGTCGACATAATGTCCAAGGCAGTTTGAAGTCAATTACTCCTAATCTACGGACTTAATGAACTCCTCATTCACAATAACTCCTTAGATATACAAAAGTACATTCCGTAAGCTTGTAAGTAGTAGAATACTTGGACAAATACCTGAAGCAGATTTTTGGAGTAGGCGGGGAAAACTTCTCAGCCAGTAACCCTGAAGTAGACTCTCCAGTATGGGTACTGGATGTCCTCCGTATGAGGTCAGCCACACCCTTAACAATGTTCATGTTCCCCCCAGTATTACAAGAAAAAATTATCAGAACTTCATAGTTTGACAACTAACATATTTATATTGCTTCCCAGCCATCACCAGCAACAAGTTCAAGGATTCTGAGGAAACCAACATAAGTCAGGTTATGATTGAATGTAAATCTAAAGGGATCAAATGGTCTGATGTTGATAAAAACTGATATTGATAAAAAAATGAGACATCTTTATCACACAAATAATAACAATAATAATAATAATAATAATAGAAGTGCTGAGCACTGTGATGATGACGATAATATGACTTATTGCACTATTATAGTGTTTATCAGCATCAATACTAATGCCAACTAGGGCAACTCTTTTTTTCTTCCGGATATAAAAGTTTGGACGATCACTTCACATACTTCCAAAATCCCCGTAACTAAGTAATCAACGCAACAATGACTTCTAGGGAGGGCAAATAAGTAAGACCAGTTCAGAGATCACTATGATTAACGAAACAAAATTTCAACCACAACATTGAAAGCAACAGTCGAGGTCAGCCGCAAATATCAAATTCGGAATCCATTAAAACCGGGAAACAGAGAGAGACAAGTGATCGCTGAGATTAAAAGCTGCCTAAATATCACGAAATAATCAATAAAAATAGGAAGTCAATAACGTAGGAAGATTCTCCGCGGAATGAAAGTGAAGTCTCAACAAAGTACGGTCATCACAGATTAATCCACAACCAAGAGACATTAGAACACATACCAGAAGCGATCGCATCAACGCTTAGTTTCGGTTGTTTTGTTTTTCGAGATCTAAGCTCAGATATTTTTCTTCTTCACACCTTTTTCCCTCCGATGGCGTCAGTGACGAGACGAAAGAAAATGGAACATAAAAAATTGGAGAAAAGAGCATATAAGCTAGACCTGCTTTACTTTTGCACGAAACATGATCCCGGTTTGTGCTTAAAATTTCAACATTGCCCTTAACGGTTAAATTTAGTCGGTGAGACGGTGACACGGTGAGGTGTGGCGTAGATAATTTACAAGCAAACGACGCCGTTGAAGACCGATGGGATCTCTTCGTGGTTAAGTGAAAACCCAGGGAAAAAGTGGAAACTTTTACCGTCAGGTCAAGGGCCGTTTTACTATTGGTAATCGAAATGTGTTAAATAGAACCCCAAGCCATGGGCCCATCTGGGTTTTTTTAAAGCCCAAATAGATCAATAAGAAATGAAACGAATGACTTGTCATTTAGGTCACCGCCAGAGAATCTCGAAGACGTGGTCACCTAGTTAAGAATAGACTTGTGAAGAGTGGGATGTTCCCACGGACTGGATAAGCCCAGAACCCAGATGGTTTTTAAAGCCCAAGTAGATCAATAGAAAACTAACGAACGACATGTCGTTTATTCCACTGCCAGAGACTCTCGAACACGTGGCCACCTATGGTATGTTTAGTTTAAAAAATTGAATAGATAAAAAATAGAATAGCTATTCTTTAAGAATAAAATAGATGAGAAATATAATGAAATAGCTATTACTTTATTTGGTTTACTACTAAAGAATTTCTATGTCAGTGTTTGGTTCGAAAATATAAACTTAGAATGATAAAGGAATAACAAATAAAAAGATTAAAATATCCTTACCCTTTTTTTTATTATTCTTCTTAATTTTATAAATTTAGTAAATTATTATTATATTATTATTATTCCTAATTTTAATATTATTAATATTATTAAAATTTTTATTATTAATTGAAAATAA
>JAOXYD010000002.1:3995722-4013133 GCA_028565735.1 Pinacopodium congolense
TTAATAATAATAATAATAATAATACTAATAATTTGATGTTTTTATTTGTTATTCATTTATCATTCTAAATTTATATTTTCAAATTAAATACTGATATAAAAAATCTTTAGTAGTAAATTAAAGTAATACTCATTATTATTATCATAAATAATAAAGTAATACTCGTTTCATTCTATTCTCCATCTTTTCTATTATTAAGAATAACTTTTTCATTCTTTATTTATTCCAACCTTTAAAATAGGCTGTTAAATCTTCTTTTTATCATCAATCATAAAGAAGCTTAAGAGGATGGATGTTTCCATGTCTTTAAAACATCACCAGACTTGCCATTTGAGTCGCTAATCCATTAATGAATGTTTAAAATAAGATAGATTCTTAATCTTTTTATTTTGTCCATTCATTATCAATAGTTTGACAAGCGAGTGGCCAGTACTTTGGCACTTGACACTGCCTCTTCGCCCACTCCACTCTCAACGTTCAGGCAGAAAACTAAATGGATTCGACAATATAAGTACCATTAGAGAGCTTGTTATTATATGATTAAGCTAACACTACTGATTAGTAAACATTAATTAAAAGTAGGGATAGGATTCTATCACCCCAGGAAAAATTTTTAAAAAGAAAAGAATCGTAATTATTATATAAATAATATAAATATATAAAGTTCTGTTTAAATAACTTTATGGAATCAGGTCCACGTTTAATAAATTTTAATTAAATACAATTTTATTTTAATTTTTATTTATTAAAAAAAAACAGACGTAATATCCAATTGGACCATATTTCTTCGTCTATCTGAACAACTCAAAAGCTTTGTCAAACTGTTCAAGCATTTGCGGTATACTGATAAGTGTACGGTAAGTCTTCTTCAAAGTCCATTTGAAAAACTTAACCAGACTCTCACCCGAAACAAGTGGCGTTTCAATCACTTTAACCAGAAAATCCTCATGACAATCTGAATCCGTACCAATGTAAGAGTTAGATCCCAATGACCCTTCAACAGTTCTCAGCAACAACGACAAAACGGCCTCTAACTTCTTATCAATCACATAAACTTCTTCCTCGTTCTCTTGCCCATGACTCTTGAGTTTCTTCTTCTGCAACATCATCCCACAAGGCCTACTCTGACGCTCCAATATTCTCATTCCCCAACTGGGTATCACCATTTTCAACGAAATCATCCCCATATTCAGCAGAAGAAGCTAGACGCGAGTGGTCTGCTTCACTTTCACTGAAGATTGAGAAAACCTTGATGAATAGACAAAACCCGTGAAGAGAAATGAGAAGGAATTGAAGTAGGAGCAAGATTGAGAACAAGTGAGTAGTGAGTACCCTCACATAGGTTTAGGGCTTGTAGCAAATCTAAGAGTGGCTTATACGGATTTGGAAACTAGGGATTTCCACATTCTCTGCGTTTTATCAGATCAATAGTTGTCTTCGTGTGACGGGAAAACGGCTAAAACCCTACTTTTGAAAAAGAGGGAAAGAGAGACGAAAATAATTACAGCACCCAAAAGGCCAACATTCTCATCTCGTAGTTTTCAGATAACCAGGAGGGCTTTAAAGTCATTTCGCTGTTGCTGCGATTCTAACACGACAAATTTTAATGTAACCCCCCTGAACCGCGAAAGGAGTCTGTACTTAATTTAATCCCTCGGCTCATCAGCTGACTAACGTACGCCTTCATGTGCAGTGGTATCTATTGTTTACGTGTCGCAACGACTTTCGTTGTAAATTTTACGTGTGCATTCGTTACAAAAAGCCGCATTTCACCCTTGGCGCTCGTTAGCCTCCTCCTCCTCCATCGCTTTTACAATTTCCCACCCCGCCTCTCTGTCTCTCACTCCCATTCTCACTCCACCGCCCTGATCCCTCAAAATGCGTACAGTTTTATCGATACGCTCTCTTGTTCCCCCAAAGCACCTCTTCCTTATCGTACCAACACAACCGCAGGTCTTAGAGAGCGAGAGCTTTTGATCCGTTGCGGAGAAAGAGAGAAAAGATCTCGGATTGATTACCGGTACGTAGTGCTTGTTGCGGATCATTGTCGTTTTCTGAAGCTTGCAGGGAGTGGTACTTTTTCCGTGGTTTGAATTGGATTCCAGTTACTCAAGCTGTGCCTGAGTGTCGCTTCTCCTTTCGTTTCTTGAATCCCATCAGCTTGCAGGGATTGTACGGTCGACCAACCTGTTTTCTCACTGTTTTGAAGGTGAGCTAAGGTTTGAAAGGTGGAAGAAGAGAGAGAGAGAGAGAGAGAGAGAGAGTAGCGTGTGAAGGTCGTAGGTGTCTGGACGTTCGCTCGTGTGGGTGGTTGCTTGATCTCGTGAGGTCCGTGAGAGAAAAAGAAAACGAAAAATGCCTCATCGAACAACTTACTTCTTCCCGAGGCAATTCCAGGATCGGTCCGAGTTCGATGCATCTTTCAAGCAAGTGTTGGTAGACCACGAGAAGAAGAAGGTCGGCAAAGATGCGTTCAAAATGGACAATGACGTCCAAAAGTCGACGTCGCAGGGCTTGTTTGGAAAGAACAACAAAAAATTTTCTTCTCCTCAAAGAAATATCGACGATAATATCGCATCCGATCTCTTCATCAGCAGCGACGACGAAAAGTTTCAGCAAAAGAAGAAGCTGTTCGAGGACGACAAGTACCAAAAGAAAAAACAACTTGCCGCTTTCTGCGATTGGTTAGCCGAAAGAAAAACTGACAGGTCGAGTCACGTGAAGTTGCCCCGCCTTTCATGTGATGAAGATCGTGAGCTCTTACTCTCGCCGGAGACAGAAGCTGTTCCCGAGGTGGTTGTCAAAAAGAGGGACGTTGACCGGAACTTTGATCGCCAGGTCTCGTTGCCGAGGTTATCGAGTGGGAGTAGTTATGCTGGGAGCTTGTTCTCGGGGACTACTTTGGACGGAAACTTCTCTTTCGATGCAAAGGACACGGTCACCACTCTCTTGTCCACCGCCACCACGACTGCGAGACACGAGGAAGTGTTGCCAGAGAAGGTGGAAGTGGCAGTGAAGGAAGAGGGGGGAAGGAAGACGGAGGATGTCGTGGCGTTGAGGGCTAAAGAGAGTTATTATTTGCAGCTTACTTTAGCTAAGAGGCTTAGTTTCCAAGCTTCACTTGGTGGTGAGATTTTGTTCTTGGGAGACGGTGGACCGGAGTTCGACGATACTGAAAACGTTTCATATCGTCTCTGGGTACTTTCCTATCTCATGCATTATCTACATATATACTGTTAATATAATTTCAACGATCAAGCAACAGGATACCTGTTAATTGACATGCACGTTGGTGCTACGGTCTATTTTTTGGTTCAGGTTAGTGGATGCTTGTCATACAATGACAAGATATCAGATGGGTTCTACAACATTTTGGGGATGAATCCATATGTGTGGGTGATGTGCAATGATGCCGAGGAAGGAAGGAAGCTGCCGTCTTTGATGTCTCTTAAAGAAATTGGACCGAGAGAGACGTCAATGGAGGTGATGGTTATTGATAAACGAGGCGACTCACGTCTCAAGGAACTCGAGGATAAGGCTCGAGAATTGTATTGTGCATCGGAAAATACGTTGGTTTTGGTAGAGAAATTGGGCAAACTCGTTGCCATTTGCTTGGGGTACGTGGATTGCTGAATGTTTTGTATTCGCTCTGATTTTTTATTATAATTTTTATATTTTTATTAATTATATATATATTTTAAAATTTGTATATTTTGTAATATATATATATATATATTTTGATTTATATATTTTAAAAAATGACAAACTAAAAAAAATTAATACCAAACAAGTTCTGAAACTTTCTCCTCCAGTTAATATACTGTAGTCTTGGAAGTAGTGTTTGATTCTAATTCTGAAGTTCAATTCTTAGGGGAAATTTCCCCGTGGAGCAAGGAGATCTGCACACACGCTGGAAATTCGTCAGCAGGAAGTTGAAGGAATTTCATAAATGTATAGTTGTACCCATTGGCAGCCTCTCCACAGGACTTTGCAGGCACCGTGCAATTCTATTCAAGGTGATGATTCACGTTACTTTGTTCTCTCTATTACCATAATTACTTTCTAAGCAGATTGAAAATCTACTGGATTATAAATTTTCAGGAATTGGTTGGAAAATGGCTTTTCTACTTGATGTTAGTTTATTGATATACTTTTTCATTAGTTTGTATAAGTGGAGCAGTAGTCAACCGTGTGCCGGCCTAGTTGTGTAGGTTAGGCATAACTTATTCCAGGAAATTGTGATGGTTTTCATCTTTTCTCTTTCCTTTCCTTTTATAACTCTTCCCCCTAACAAATCCGGGATTTGTTGAAAGTTGAACTTTAGCGTAAGATTACGTGCCCGGAATCCTCTATCCTATATAGCAAAGAACATTTGAAGGCACATGGATGTTTGAACCGGTATTTGACATGAGAATGTAACTGATTTAGGAGTTTCAAGTGACACCCACACTTTGTATAGAGCACTTCATTGAGAGTATTCTTTCCCCTGTTCATTTAGTTAGGTATTTGAAACTTGTCATGCTGACACTCATTGTTCGTGAGAGATCATTGATATCACTTTTTAATTTTTAAGTTGTATCAGAAATATTAAGACTATCTATTTGACGTTGCTGCTGTGATTTTATATTGTCCCTTGAAACAGGTATTTGTGACAGGCAGATGCCTTCTTTGTGTGCCTCGTTTATTTTCAGTAATTGAACATTGTAGATGACTCCGTTAATAGCGTAAACTGGGTGCGCCCATAGATATTTGCTTAGTACTTGGGTTGAAACTGTTTAAAGGGAAATTACTAAAGCCCAGAGCTTCCATGATCACTGTGAAACTAGTAATGGTCACTCATATTTTGACTAACCTACCACTTGAGAACCCAAAGCATTCTTTCTATTCCTTTCCTCAATAGTATCTAGCCAAAACTTGGGCACCTTTTTAAAGTTATCTTCATATTGTTGTGATTAGTACTTGGAATTTTTTTTCTTGACATGTGTGTTTGCTGCTACAGTCATACCATGGTCGCGAATTTATGGAGGATCATTCGTTGTATGTTGGTCTATGCAGAAATTGGCAGATTACATAGGCTTACCATGTCGGATAGCTCGAGGATGCCGCTATTGTGTAGAAGATCACCAGTCCTCTTGCCTTGTCAAGATTGAGGACGATAGACGATTTTCCAGGTTGGATACTTCCATTGTGCAAGGAATTCTGAATGGAAAAATACACTCTTAGCACCTGTTGTTTTCTTTTTCACGAACAATAGTTATTCTGAAAGTGCGTGTCCCAGGTTACTGGGCATCGTTTCAAATTTCAGAACGCGATATTGCCTATATATCTTTCCAGTTTTGTAAGTCTTAAGAATTTGCATGAAATGGAAAATCTAACTGTTAGTTGAACTTTGAAATGCAATTCACGCTCTTATTGTGATTTGCAGCTCTTCTTTAAGTTTTTACCTTAATATTTGCTCTTCTTAGGTCTATTGCTCATCATATGGATGTGCTTACCTTTTGCAGGGAGTACGTGGTTGACCTAGTTGGACAGCCTGGGAATGTCCATGGTCCAGATTCGACAATCAATGGAGGATTTCTGTCCTCAATGCCTTCACCATTTAAGTTATCTTATTTACAGGGGTTTCAACAACTTAACGTGGACGAGACATTGTCTCAGATTCCACACTTGGAGAATTCCTGTGTTTTTCTTGAAAAGCCTCAATGTTCAGGTATGCTATAGGATACCAACCGGGAAAGTTGGTTTGAAGCATCATTTACCAAACAAGATACTGCTTGATAAATTGCTACAAGTGTAGATTCTAAATAAACAGTGGCAAAAGAACGACTGCATGTGATAGAGAACGACTGCATATGATAGAGAACCACTCTCTTGCAGGAAGTGAAGTGGAAGACAAGGAAACAAGGGATGAAGAGTTGCCAAAAGATCTCGGGATCTCCTCTGATCAAACTTACTTTGATAAACAATCATCTTTGATGGCCTTGGATTTGCGAAGGAATGCTGTAGTATTTGATGCTCCTGCATCATCTATGTGCCAACATTCGAGGATTGAGGCAGAACAAGTTGTTAATAAAATGTGTCAAAAGGACATCGTGGTGTCTGGAAGTCCAGTCACAAAAAATTGTAAGCAGCTTACAGAGAATGCACTCAGTCAACCACATGGAGAGGATGTTGGGATCATGGTTGAACATCATAGTGGACCTCTGGCTATGATCAACCCAAGATATTTCAATCTTGAGCCTTCGCTTGCAATGGATTGGCTTGAGATATCATGGGATGATTTGCACATCAAGGAACGTGTTGGTGCTGGTACATCTTCTGCCGATACTTTGTTTGATGCAACTTTGTTCCTATTAGATGACTTACCACTACTTAAAGGCAAAATTGTGCTAATTATGCCCCTATTCTGTTTGGTGGCTACTGTACAGGTTCATTTGGGACTGTGTATCGGGCTGAATGGCATGAATCGGTCAGTGCACTCTAGCTTGAACTTCATAATCAATTATGTATTCAAATTGCAAACTCCGGAGTGCGTCTTTGAATTATTATTTTTAGTTGTGACTAATCAGCGGACAAGCTCTGCTTGTCTCCATTGCCTTACCTGGCCATTACTTTTGATGTTGGTGCATATTACTGCTTGAGTATTCTAGCAACTAAATTCACTTTTTCTTGTGACAATGCAGGACGTTGCTGTCAAGGTTTTAACTATGCAAGATTTTCATGATGATCAGCTGCGAGAGTTTCTAAGAGAGGTATTTCTTGTTTAGGAGTGTTTCTTCTTATTATTGTCATCACAACGTGCAAATTTTATTTGAATATACAAAATTTCTCATGATTGCTATGAAGCTGGAGTATTTACTTGCCATGGTAGATGTTCCATAACTTTCTTCTGATGTCCTAGTTGTGTTATGTCAACTTAGTTTTTTACTTCTCCATGCTTGCCCTTGATCTCTGCTGTAACATTCAAAATATAGATGAATTATACATTTTTTTGTACTTTATGGCAATGGCTATTTACAGCTGTGAGATCGATGCATCTTGATATACTAACATCCATTGCTGATTTTGATGACTACTTGATTATCAACATTTTTAAGTGTAAACCTGACGATCAAATTGATGATCTTGAGCTCTTATGATACTGTTAGTAAAAGGTGGTAGTACTGAATCAATGATTACCTTTTCTACAGGTTGCGATAATGAAACGTGTTAGACATCCAAATGTGGTTCTCTTTATGGGTGCTGTTACAAAGCGTCCACATCTATCTATCGTGACTGAATATCTACCTAGGTAGATTATCCAGTTATTTCTTATAAATAATTTGATCTTCAAAAATCGTGATTCTTACCCCGTCTGATTGAACAGGGGCAGCTTATACAGCCTCATACATAGGTCTGCTGCAGGAGAAGTGCTGGATCAAAGGAGAAGGTTACGAATGGCTTTGGATGTGGTCTGCAATTATTGTCATTATTGTCATTATTTGTTTGTTTGTTTTCTTGGCTTTTCTTTTAATAAATTATAACATTTTTTTGTTGCTGAAAGCAGGCAAGGGGAATTAATTACCTTCATTGTCTGAAACCTCCTATAGTGCATTGGGATCTGAAGTCCCCAAATTTGTTGGTTGATAAAAATTGGACGGTGAAGGTAAAATTGTTGGAATTCTGTAGAAAAATGTAGTAGTTCTGACAGTAAACTTCCTAAATTCTACTCTTAGTGCCTTGTTCAGGTAGGTGATTTTGGATTGTCTAGATTCAAAGCAAACACTTTTATACCATCGAAATCAGTAGCTGGAACGGTAAGTCACTCTTGTTCTCTTTACGGATGACAACATCAATCAAGTACATTTTAATCAAATTCCTGAATTAGTTATTTCCAATTGTATTCGAGTTATTCAAAACTTCTAATTTTACCATATCATTCATGCTTCTGAACGTGATTATATTTATGTTTTAATATTTTGAGAATGACGCATGTTACTGAATGTGATCGACCACATTCTGTCTATATCTGGTGTCCTTCCTATCTTCAAAAGTAGTTGTTTTATTCTGTGACCTTTCTCATACCTGCGTTTGTGTGCTGATTTCTATGTCCCATCCCCCTAGGATCCCCGTCTTCTATTTTGCCCACTTATTTTCCATCTTGCTTTGGGACGTCTTGAAGGATATCACTATCTTATCAATATTTTGCTGGTTGATGTTCACTTGGAAGTGCTTGAACCAACTCTTTTGTTCTTATTTTCAGCCTGAATGGATGGCTCCAGAATTTCTTCGGGGAGAACCCTCAAATGAAAAATCTGATGTTTACAGTTTTGGGGTCATCATGTGGGAGCTTGTGACCATGCAGCAGCCTTGGAGCGGGCTTGGTCCTGCCCAGGTATATGATGAATCTGCCATTGGGATATGTTTTTAGCTTTCAATACCTTTTGAAGTCGAGAAAGAAGATAAATAATTAACATTGTTTCGATATAAATAAACGAAGTCTCTCTTTATGGGGGAGGATAAATGTTGGGTATGCTTTTCAGGCTTTAGCTTCCATGAACCACTTAGCTTCCTAAACTACTACAATTACTGATTTTGTTCTGAGTAAACGTGATGGGATCTTGTAGGTAGTCGGAGCTGTGGCTTTTCAGAATAGAAAGCTTTCCATCCCAGCAAACACCTCCCCAGCTTTGATTTCTCTCATAGAATCTTGCTGGGCTGAGTAAGTATATCATTGAATCCCTTCATTCTGATTGCCCCTAAATATTTAGTTGTTTGTGGGGAAATAAAATAAAGCACCACGATACTAATGCTTCGTTTATTTATACGGGCAGTGATCCAACTTCTCGGCCATCATTCCGAAGCATCGTTGACACTCTGAAGAAGTTGCTGAAATCTCCAGTGAAGTTGATACAAATGGGTGGTTCATAAGAGAGCGCTTTCGCCAACTGTCAAATATCTGATTTTGGGTGGTTCGGAGACTAACACTAAGCACCGCACCATAGTTAATCTCCTACTAACTGAACCCTTTTCATTCTAGATCGTGCTTTACTGATCTAACCCATAAAAAGGCCTTGTCAAACAGAACTGAAAGGCTTCATGGCCTCAAATGCTCAGAATTTGTACAACAGGCTTATTTTCAGCCTTTATTGCAGATCTCAAAAGCGTTTGAAGGATTATGAATGGGCGTGGTTTTGTATCCATCTCTTTTTAGCTCCATTTTATTGAAGTGTAAAAGATATTGAAATAAATATGGTTGCAACCCAAGTGTCCGTTAAACTGTCATTGTTGGTCCGCATCTTTGGTAGGTTGTCGCCTGGGTTTGTAAGGCTCAGGATGGTAGTCAAATTTCGGTACCCTAGAAAAACCCTATCTCCTACTAGAAGGGCAGCATTCTCTGGGCCGAAAACTCTTGGTAGTTGCCGCAGTTACCGTTACCGGTGTATGTTTTGAGTAAAAGACTCTTAACATTTCAGAAAATAATAATTTAATTTGATATTATTTTATTTTTAATATTTATAAAATAATTTAATTTATTCTTTAATATTTTAAGAGGAATTATTTTATCTCTTAATATTTGTAAAATAATACAACTTAGTTCTTGAAATTTTTATTAAATTGATTTTTTGTTAGTTAATTGTTAACACTGCATGGATGATGATATGTGAGATTCAAATATAATGTTAATGTGAATTTTTTTAAAAATAATTGTTTTAGTATTTGTTTATTTCAAATTTAAATCGGGTCATTATTATGTTATGTTTAAATTCGCGTCAATATTATATTTGAATTTTACATTATCATGTCAGCGTATTACTTGTGTATAATTAACAGTTGATTGAAAGAAAAGTCAACTTAGTAAAAGTTTAGTGGGTAATTTATACAATTTTACAAATGTTAAGAGGTAAAAATAATATTCCTTAAAACGTTAAGGGGTAAATTGAACTATTTTTGAAATATGAAGGAGTAAAGTGAATTTTTTGCCTATATTTTATGGTATGTTCTATTTCACAAGAGGACCAAAATAGTAAACATTATTCAATAAAATAAAAAATTACTGATGTACAATTTTTATAATATGATTTGAATTAATAAATGCTAATGGTATGGTAAATTTTTTAATTAACAAATTATATATAGAAAGGAAATTGATATGTGCCATTCTAGGACATTTTAAAGTTATTATTATATTATCTTTAATTGTTACTTCATTCAATAAGGCCACGGAAAGTCATTTGTTAATGGTAGATTTATAATTAGTTATTATTACCTATTTTTAGCATAGTTGTTGTATTTGTAAGGTTATTTAATAGCCTTAAATATTTCAGTTATTATTCAAGCAGAAAAAATCCTTAAAACCTCTCTTAAATTCTCTTTCTCTCTTCTCTTCCTTTTCTCTATATAATTCTAATGGGTCAAATGGTATCAGAGCCGATATTCGAAATAAAATTAATGTAGAATTTTAAAATGAAGTTAGTGAATTTTTAACTTGACATGAGTCTAGTTTTGATCAAGTTAATGTTGCCTTACAAACATTGTTAATTGAGATACAAGTTTTATAAGTCTCTCGTACTATACACAGTACCTATCTAGAGATTAACTAGCTTTACCCAAGAGAATCCTTACATTCTCTAAATACCTCAAGTCCTAATAACTCCAATGACCTCATCACTATCACCTTAAGTTGTGCTTTTCAAAGTTTAATGGAAAAGATCTCACTCACTAGATATACAAGATAAAACAATACTTTCAATTCCAGAATATTACTCCGGATCAACAAGTGCAACTCATCTCCTTTCATTTAGCAGGAATTGCTCTATAATGGCATCAGTGGTTGATGAAATTTTAAGGACTACTTACTTAGGATGAATTTACTAATGCAGTCCACTTATGCTTTGGATTGACTTACTACAAACACTCGTCAAAAGCTCTAATGCAGCTTAGACAGACTTCATATGTGACAGCTTATTAAGAGGCCTTTGAAAGGCTCTCCCACAACGTTGACGACGTACCTGAAAACTTTCTTACTGGTTGTTTTATTGCAGGACTTTGAAATGACATTCGTCTAAGCATAAAAATTAAGCAACCTTATACCTTGATAGATGCAATAGGAGTCGCTCGTCTAATTAAAGAGCGAAATTAGTTATAGAGGAAAATCATTATACCAATTTGCTCCCACTCAACCTTGGTGGCACCAAAGTCGAATCCTAATCTAACAACTAGTGTATTAAGCCCTCCACCAAACTAGTGTATGAATCTAAGTTCAAATCCACTAACTACATTTCGACGAATTACTAATCAAAAGGCGCTGGAACGTTAAAAAAAGGGTTATATTACTATTATGATGAGAAGTTTATCCCAAATCACAGATGTGAACACCTACAATTATTTATGATAGACAGTTCTACTTATCTAGAGTTAAATAGGTATAACATTATTGAATCTGAATTAGAGGAGGTCATACCCGAAATCTCCTTTCAAACAATGACTGCAACCAATCATCCACAAACTACATATGTATTGTGCAAGTTGAAAGATAAGGATGTGATTATACTCATAGATAGCAGTAACACTCATAACCTCATTGATCAAACTATCGTAAATAAGAGCAGATTACCAATAATTCAAAGTAAGAAGTTTCAAGTAATAGTGGCTGATCGAGAAAAAAAAAAGGCTGTGTTAAATAATGTCAAGTGCTCACAATTATCATTTAAAGTAAGCCCATAACGACATATTATTATGGTTTTGGGAGTATAATGGCTGTAGACTCTTAAACTAATTGAGATGGACTATAATGACTCACTATGACATTCAAGGTTGGAGGAGTTCCCCACACATTCAAAGGGCCGCAACAGGCTGGCATTATAGCTTTAACTGATAAGAAATTTAATTGCCTACAGTTTATAGGTTTTCTCTTCCAAATTTTATCTTCTATTGACAATTCCTAACCAAAATGGCTGCATGATCATGGTATTACCAAGTAAACACAGAGCTAGTAGGTGTCAAACCATATTGATACCCTTACTTCCAAAAAAATGAAATAGAAAAGATAGTAAGAGAGCTTCTTCAATCTGGGTTGATAAGACCTAATAATGGCCCATTCTCATTGCCTGTTCTATTAGTAAAAAAAGTAAATAAAGGTTGACGATTTTATGTCAGCTATCAGGTTTTAAATCATATAACAATCAAAGACAAATATCCAATCTCAGTGATTGATGAACTTCTGGATAATCTTTATGGAGCTAAATTCTTTTCCAAATTAGATTTAAAGGTGGTTTTTTATTAAATTCATATACACTAGGAAGATATTCCAAATGCAGTTTTTAGAACATATAAAGGACACTATGAGTTTGTTGTAATGCCATTTGGCCTCACCAACATCTCGACCACATTTCAAAGTCTCATGAACAACCTCTTTCGTTCTTATCTTTAGAAGTTTATTTTAATATTTTTGACTATATTCTTATGTATTCTAAGACATAGGAAGAGCATCTCTCACATCTTCAAATTGTTTTTAACATATTAGCAACAAATCAATTATTTTTCAAGGAATCAAAGTGTTGGTTTGGTGTTTTACAAGTTTACTACTTGGGTCATATTATTTCATGTAATATTATTTCAGAGTAAGAAGTAGTTGTAGATTAAAAAAAAAAATACAAACAGTACTGGAGTGCCCAACACAAACAAGTTCAAAGGGTGTTCATGGGTTTTCTTGGATTAGTGGAGCATTACCATAAATTTATTTCTTCATTTTGGTAGCATAGCTACCTTGTTGACGCAACTCTTTTCAAATGAGGGTAATGCTCCACTAATCCAAGAAATGAGGGTAATGCTCCACTACCAAGTAAACACAAAGCCACATGCATCATATTCAATCACAAATAATTAAAATAAGCACTCACATCTCCAGCAGTCCTACATCTCTCAAATTTCTCTCAACAATTTGTGATTGAATATGATGCATGTGGGACCAGAATTGGAGCAGTCCTTTCTTAAAAAGATAGATCAGCAGCTTATTTCAGTGAAGCTCTAAAAAGATCAGCCTTATTATTTTCTACTTATGAGAAAGAGGTTTTATTTATTGTCAAAATTGTCCAAACATGATGTCCTTATTTTTTCGATAAATCATTTATCATCCGTACTAATCAAACGAGTCTTAAGTATTTGCGCGAACAACATATTACTATTCTAATATAGGCTCGATGACTCTCTAAGATCATCGGATGTAATTATAAAATAGAGTATAAGCGAGGCTCTGAAAACTAAACTGCTGATTCCTTATCTCGTATGGTTAAAATTCAATTCCATCTATTTTAATGTCTTCTACAGATTGGTGGCTAGTGTTACAAGAGAAGGTGAAGTAAGATTCCTTTTATGAGAATTTCTCTTAAACACAATCACCTAACCAACTAATTTAGAGGGATGGAGTATGGTTCAAGAATGATAAGGTCTACTTAAGTATTATTTAACCTTAATTCAACAAATAATTGTTGACAGTCACTCATTACCTATTGGAGGATATTTTTTATTTCATAAAACACTATCTCATATTAATACTAGCTTCTTGTGGCTTAACATGAGTCAAACAATAAAGAATTTTTACAACAATGCGATATTTGTCAATAGTACAAAGATGATTGTATAAAACCAGCTGAATTACTTCAACCATTGCCAATCCCTACTCGAATGTGGACAGATGTATCAATGAATTTTATTGAAGGATTACCCCCATCAAACAGACATGTTGTTATCATGGTAATTGTCTATTACTCAACAAAGTATGCTTACTTTACACCTTTAAAGCATTCATTTACTATAATCACTATATTCAGGGCGTTCGTAACTAATGTGGTTCGTTTCCATGAAATCCCAGCCTTTATTATCAGTGACCGCGATAAGGTATTTATTAGTTTCTTTTGGTAAGCATTGTTTCAGTTACAAGGAGTTAAACTTTATATGAGTTATAACTACCACCTTTAATCTGACGGACAAACCGAAGTGGTGAATCGAATCTTAGATCAATACTTAAGATGTTTTTTAGGTGACAAACCACGAAAGTGGTTCTAATAGGTTCCTTAGGCATAGTTTAGCTATAACAAATCGATCAATTCCTCTACAAAAATGACACCCTTTGAGACTGTATATGGTGTTCCACTATCGAGTTTACTGACTTATATTTCAAGCACTTGTTGTGTCCAACCAATTGATGAGTACTTACGAGATTGTGATTCTTTTTTTTTTTTTGTGGAGAAATTAACCAATTGTGACTCTACCAAGATTTTAACCCGGGTAGAGGGGGAGGTTAGACACATCCTCTCCCAATGAGCTAGAAGCTCATTGGTATTGTGATTCTATTTTACGTGAGTTATGTCATAATCTTTTACTAGCTTGTAATATGGTGAAATGTCAAGCTAATCAAAGATGGCGAGAGGTCTCTTTTGCGGTAGGAGACTATATTTATCTTAAGCTCCAACTATATTGGTAGGTTATGTGACTTTTTCGAGCATTAATGAAACATGCTCCGTGATATTTTGGTCCTTATCAGATTATTCAAAGGATAGGTCCAGTGACATATAAATTAGTTTTACCTCTTGATTCTCAAATTCATGACGTATTTCATATTAATTTCTTGCGAAAACATTTGGGATCCCATGTCCCTCTAATTTTTACTGTCCTTCCCCTTGTCATGGATGAACTTGAAGTTGTGCTTGATCATCAAATCATACATAAGAGTAAATATCATTCAAAATATGAAGTTCTAATTAAATGAAAAGGAGATTCAATTAAAGATGCTATTTGGGAAAATGAGTGACAATTTTGTAAATCAAATCCAAACTTCACCCTTACAGATAAGGATTCTTAGAGGGGGAGGATTGGTATGTGTCGTAACTTTCTAGATTGCTACATGGTACATGTTTTAGTTATTATTATGTTATCTTTAATTATTCTTTCATTCAATAAGGCCACTGAAAGGTAGTTGTTAATGGTAGATTTATAGTTGGTTATTATTTTCTATTTTTTAACATAGTTGTTGTGTTTATAAGGTTATTTAATAGCCTTAAATGTTTTAGTTATTATTCAAACAGAAAAAATCCTTAAAACCTCTCTTAAACTCTCTCTCTCTCTCTTCTCTTCTTCTCCTCTACCTAATTCTATTGCATTAGAAATCATAATGAAGAAATAAGTGATTAGCAAAGGTAGCAAATGAGTTATAGATCTTAATATTTACATTAAACTTTAACTTATATTCTAACATTAAACAACTATTTAAAAAGGTCCTAACCTTTCAAAAACCAACCTTAAGTTTGATAAGTTACGTATTTAATTTTAGTTGTATCATCTCAATTGATAATAGCAAAAGGGATTAATCCAAACAAATTATGCATAAGTCCATCAATAGAAAGGCTCCAAGGAAGCAACTTAATTTGAACATAAATATTAAATTATTTTATTCCTATATATCCTATAAAAATTAATTTTATAACATGCCGACTTTATAATAATAATAAAGTATTAATTATTATTATTTTAATAATATATATAATATTTTTATATAAGAACCGGCGATGATTGGCCATAAAAAATTGGCCATGTAGTCAGCCCCTATCATATATTATATATATGTGTGTGCATATCATCACCTATACTTTTCTTATGTTCCTAGTTTCCACGTAGGCAAAGCATGAAAAAGATTTTCCAGGTTTTTCTTTCTATACAACGGGTATCGAGACCATGAGCCTAACTAATACAACTAAAAGCAAACAAAGGTTTAAAGTGGCAGTGCTCGTCACCCATACATGACAGAAGAGGAAGCCAACCCTGAAGCTTAAGATCCGAGTCCTCTTGATGGTGTGGATTCTTGAAATAAAGTTTCATACTTAAGGCACACCAAGTAACCAAGTTGGACAATTCCTCTCTAAAATTCTCAACATGCTATGGCGTGATGATTAACATCAAATGTTCTCATTACAACGTAATTAAATAGACGACCTGACTACGGAGCTTTAAAAATTGAGAGTCCTGTGATCCCTTCTGTTTGTTATAACGGGTGGCTTTGTCTTTTCATGGGCCCCTAGGTTTTCCGTTAAAAAATATCTACACACTTGTGTTGTGTAGATTAGAGCATATTTTATATTGTCATAAAATTAAATCAGAAGAAAACAAAAGTTTTGTCCTCAACTTCTATAGGCATGAGTAATTTTGAATATGGAAATGGCTTGGAAATGTGAAATGAAAGCATATGTGAAGATAAGATTATTCAGTGGAAAATGATCTAAAGCCCGAAACTTAATGTTTTTAAGCAACAAAAATAAGTGTTACGTATGGCATCCATCATTTCTATAAATAGTTATAAATGATCTAACTTATCTTTAATAATAGGGCAAATTACATTAAAAATTCAGAACTTTAGAATCCTCTTGATTCAATTTTTATTTTTATTTATATATATTTTTATCAATTATTATGTGTTTTTTAAATTTAAGTGATGTTTTTTATAGTATTTTTTAGATTTTTATATTGAAAAAATAAAAAAGAAAACGAAAACAAAATAACAAATGATAAATAACAAATGAGACTTTATTCAATTTTGCAATAATAATCCGAACTAAAAAAAGTGATAATTAAGGACTTGTTTGGTTGCACTTTTTATTTCTATTTTTCTATTTTTATTTTTAAAAACAGAGGGATAGAGGGAGAAAATGCATTTAATTGTATTTTATTTTATTTTTATTTACAAAATCATAAAAATAAAAATAGACAAATAAGAAAATTTTATTTTTCTGCATTTTAAAAATATATTTTTATATTAAATAATTAATATAATTTATTAACCAATAATATATTTTTAAGGTGTATAAAAATGTTTTAGATAAGAATTTAAATTTATTTTATATTTACTTAGTATTATTAAATTAATTTTTATCATAAATTTTAACCAAATATATTTTAATTTTTAATTTTTTTTATTATAAATATCAACTAAACATATTTTTTTATAATAAAAATATAAATAATACCAAACAACTCTTAAACATCAGAATTTGCAATTTATTATAAAATTAATCTGTCGTTAACACTATTGATATGGTTAATATTTAATAGGTGATATGTTATAATGATGTGATTTTACATGATATATAAATTATTTAGACTGTTATCATAGACGATCTATATATAAAAGTTAAAATAGTTAGAAAAATTTCTTACTTACCACCATTATTAATTAGAACGATATGTTTGTGACGACGGGAACTTAATTAATTTAAAAATTGTCAATGTACGTACTTTTAAACGAGAATTAGACGAAAGTTCGGCAGGGCTATTTTCGGGATGTTTAGCTTGGTTGTCATGATTAATTTAAAAAGCGAGTTAAAAAGTGTAAATTAAAAATTATAACTAATTAAGTTATGATATATTTACACAAATTTTGT
>JAOXYD010000002.1:4016412-4042032 GCA_028565735.1 Pinacopodium congolense
GACCGGTCCGATTTAGTTTTTAAAACCACGCATATACATCAAAAGAATACTTAAATAACTCTGTATGCAAAATTGTACACTTTTCATATTACTATTGCTAAAAGTGAGCGATTGAGTGATATGTTATATTTGTAGATGCCACGTGATGAGATGAAATTGGTGATCTTTGCATGGACAAACATAATGAAAGGCAATAGTAAATTTCAAAACTAAACTAAACACATAAACGTAAGCATAATTATGTTATAAGGACATAGTGATTTAAAGATAAATGACCATGCTATGTGACTGTGACAATGATGCTAATTTGTTTGTAGTTGAGTATTTGATACAACATATGTTTAATTGAATATTAAGCATTAATATTTTCTTAGATAAATTTTATATGAAAAATCATCATAAAATTGTGTGAATACTTGATTTTGAATTAAGTATTTAATTCTATAATAAATGATGGAATGAGTATTGAAATTTGATTCTAAATATTAAATGTATGTTGAATATAGATGAGATGCCTTTTCATATAGGTCATCGCCTTTGTGACTCTATAGGAATGAAGATAAAACAATTTAAAACTATTTTTTTGGGTGATAAAATAAGAGATCAAGGATTAAAATACGAATGTCGATGTGAATTATATTGATTAGTAAAAAGATGTATTAGTAGCAATGTAACTCCTAAAAAATGATATGTTCATTTAATTTGTCTTAGTATGCTAAATGTGAGCCCTGAAAAGTAGATAAAGTGAATCAATATGTGAACTCAAGTTAGGTATTAGATATACTTAACTATTATATGTATAGTTTTTAAGGAGAGATAAACGCTTTATTAAAAGAAAGTCAACATTCTGACACATTAATTATACCATGTGCGCATTATCGATAAATAAAGATAATTTAAATCATATTCTCAACTTATATTATATGAGGATTTTTTTGAAGTTGTGTGAACCTCGATTTTTAGGTACCCTTCTACTTGAGTTATATTTCCAGATAATTAATTAAATGATAACTATATTAAAATGTTACTTGCAAATCACGTTTAATTCGATATGATAGGACATTCCATAAAACTAAGTAAATTTGATTCAAGTTAGTGAGAACTGAGGAAGATCATAATAAATTTAAGTTTACATCACAAAGTATTCAAAATGATCAACTTTTTATGTAAAAGATAATACGAATATGATACATATACGAACTGAGAACAAGATGATGTATAATGCAATAAATAATTTAAGTATAACATACTAAATCCACTAATTGATCAATTTATTAATTGAGATATCTTATATTTTTAACAGATGTATGATAATATATTCTCGTGGTATATTAGTCGTACGAATTATTGAACTAATATGGAAAGTACAGAGTTTCAAATTAGATATATCCATTATGTGTGAGTGAGAGATGTTGGACAATGACACTTATATCGATTTATAGTCATTTTTCATTTATTAAATACCAAAGAATAGTTATAATTTGAAATAAATATAAAAGGTTTCAAATAAAATATAAAAAGTAATAATGATAATTATCTTAAAAATCCTTTCTCTGCAAAAGAAAAAAATGAGAGTTTTCTTTGAGAGTTATTTAATCTCTTAACTTCAGACATACATTGATTATATTTTTTGTTATGCATATATTTTAAATTCGATGAAATACCTTCATGATATATTTTTTATAATTCATAATTTCTGTATAGCAATGAAAAGACAATAGTAAGAAAGTGGTGCCAATATAACATTCATAAAGAAGAAGATGACATAATCAAAGGGCAAAAATAGTATAATCAAAGCAAAGTAAACGCATAAATAAAAGAAACAATAGGGTTAGGGATTCAATTTTTCCTAATACAAAAAATGTCGTATTTTTCTATTAAACAAAACTACATTGTCTTATAAAATATACCATTTTATTTGTATATTATATTAAAATGACACTGTCTTGTGAGTTTTACATAGTTTTTAAGTATCATTTTTTTCATATCCAAATTTTATTAACAAAGACTATTAAATTGTTTTAAAAAGCAGAGTTATAAATTTTAAATAAAAAAATTATCAGACTGAATAAGAAATTGGTTAAACATCATAATTGAGAATGGTTACATCAATATAAAAAGTCCTACAAATTTATAAATATATGGTTGTGCTATATACTTTGACATTGCAATAATTGCTTACTATTTAGAGCAAAAGCATCATACGTGGCGGGTCCTACAGTATAAAGCCCCTGCCCATACTTTGCAGTATAAAGTCCCTGCCCATACTTTGCATGGCAGGTATTGACATGACACAACTCTGCCTTACTGTGTGACTTTGGTTTTTTTTTTCGATAGCAATAATTTTTAAAAGTATCTCGTTACACAGTCGGCATTTTATAATTGGTTGTGAATATTTTAAATAAAATAATACATATATTTACGGTCGACTATATAACGTTGGCTGTGTAATTTTCTTCTTTTTAGAATATAGAAGGTAAAGTGAAAATTAGTTAAATCACAGAGAATTTCGTGTCATTTATTTGATTTCTTACTTTATTTTACAATAAGTAATTTGAAGTACATTTAATAACTGTCAAGTAATCTTTGTTTTTTAAAACTTTAAACTTTAAAAATTTATGATATAAATAATTATTTGTGTCATAAACAGTCACCATTACTTATTGATTTTTGATTTTTTTTCACTAATGGCGATGGGTATTAAAGGTTCATCAAAGCGTGTTTTGTTTAAATAAATAATTCGTTTCCATATCACAAATTCAACGGGGCTGCATTATCCATCAATGGAACTAAAATAGCCACGGTAGCTCCCTTAGCCAATATCGGTGAGATTTTAAAGCTTATATCTTATAAATTAGCATGTTAATGTGGATTTTTAAAAACTTGTTGAGTGGGAATTTCATGTCTTTGTGATGGATGATGAAATAATTCTACATCGAAACCTAAATATAATATAAAATCTATGTCTAATAGTTTCTATTATTATCATTAAAATTTTTATTAATATTAGAAATCTATTATTAAAATCCTGATAAATTATTAATATTAAAAATTTATGATAATTTTTATTAAAAATTTAATTTAATTTAATTTAATTAATATTCATTACTTATAATTATTTTTAATTAAAATTTGATAATTATATTTCGTTTATTATTAAAATTTCATAAATAAAACCTTGCATTGAGTTATTAAAAATATTTGTTATTATTTCTCAAAAAAATTGAATTTTCGTTTTTCATTTTTTTTAATGTGCGGCCCTAATTATTACATGTCTCCCACCGTCAAAGTATAACCACTTCATGAAAACGGAAAGAAAGATTCAGAACAGACAGGTAGTCCGGCTGTACTCATGCATTAAAGTATTGCAACCTCTGTCCAACGTTAATTTAAGTTGTCGCCGGGAGCAGTTGAGTTAGGTGTGGGCAGACATATTTGAGCTACCATTTGCCTCTTTGTGAAATAAGACTCAAATAGGAAGTCTGAAGATATCCCTCTGATTTTAAAAAAGAACTTAACTATTTAAACGCTTATATTATAAAAACATTTTTAAAAAATTAGCATTTTATAAAAGATTTAAAAAATTCTTTAAGGTAGCAAAATTTTAATTTATTATTATACTCTTTAACTGATATGATATTAAATTTATGACATAAAAAATTAGTTAATACTCTAATTATATTTTAAATTTTTATTTAAGAGATTTAAAGGTATTTAATCTGAGACTTAAAACATTATAAACTCAATAAAAAACATCACGTTACCAATAAAAAATTAACATAAATATAACAAAAAATTAAAATTTTATTAGTTTCAAAATCTGTTATAATTAAATATTTTTACAAATTATGTAAAATATTATAGTCATTTTTTGAATAGCAATGTAAATTTAAAGGTTAAAATGACCCATTCGTCCATAAATTTACTGTTATCTCCTCTTTATGTGCTTGGCAACTGACGTGCATGGTGCAGTATTGTCGTCACTCGTTATGGGTGACCACAATCGTCTGATTCCCCTACTGAAAAAAAGTTTCAAAAATTTTTTAAAAAATTATTAAAAAAAGAGTTTCATATTGCGACATAAATGTACACTATGCTTCACATTTTTTTGAAGCAATTGTTACAAATAAGGGATAAATTAAAAGACAGCATAGAATGTATGATTGAGAATGGAGAAATAGCCTCTCTATCTTTTTAACAACTGGTATAAAGTGCCATTCACTCGGACAGCTTCGTCTATGCAGTGTGCCCATTTTGTAGTTTGATATGAGCTTCAATTGTACCTGCGAAATGATTCCTGAAAGTCCATACGAATGTACCTGCGTTGAATATATACGTTAACGGAAATAGTTGACACTCTCTTTTAAGTACCAATCAGAACCAGATTTGTCGAGACAAGAAGCACATGAGATTCATAACTAAAATCCACGGAGAAAGTCTTTTTTACAGGGTGGTTCAAATGGATTGCGGGTCATTGAGTATACAGAACTTACTCATTCCCCAATCCCAATCCCAGCAGAGTTAGTACACTCGACAGAAATGGTGGCAAGAGTATTGGTGTTGCTTTTGTTAAAATCCCCAGTTGATAATTGTTCACCTTCGGAATAACCTGCAACATTGGCATTTGTAGAACTCTGCCCCCCATCTTGAAAGTTACTTGCTGTTTCTGAGGCTAAGACGTTCTGTGCTTCTTCAGTTGCAGATGGCTCACACTGTTCTGATTCCGACTCAGACTGGAAGTTCAGCACAAATTCACCTTGAGTAGGGCCAACCCTTTTCCCCGAGGACTTCCTTTTCATCTTCTTTTTGAACCGAGCCTTCTTTGCCTTGGGAGCATTTTTTGTCTCTACCGACACAGCAGTTGTCTCTGCAGCTCTTTTTTTGCACGGAACAACTGTTAAATGAGGGTGACCAACTGGTTCATCAGACTTGGAGATACTAGATTGGATAGTTAACAAAGCAACTCTGGCGGCTTTTATTTCTGCTTCCTTTTTTGTTATAGCTGACGATCCAATATACCGCATCCCCCCAATCTCTACGGTGCATTTGAAACCAGGCATTCGATCTGACGTTTCTTCCTTTTGACACTGATAAGATGGAATTGCATAATTCATTTTCTGTGCGTATTCTTGAAGCAGATTCTTACATAGACCTGTATCATGCTGCAAAAAGATTAAAGTGAAGGTCAGTATCCTTAGCAAAATAAGGAGAAAGAAATACAGAATCACATTACCTAGGCTGCAAAGAGTAACTACAAAGAGTAAGTGTAGGAGTGACAACTTCACTCACCATAGCAGCGACTTCATAACAAGGCTGATACTGATACTGATATGAATGAAGTGCGATAATAGGAAGTATGAGGTACAGATTCAGACAATTCAACAATTATGAACAAAACATGCAACAGCAAGTGAAATTCTTACTCTCGAAACTTAGAATTGATGTAAAGAACTACCCTGTATGTGCATATCATGCTTTTGTCTGATTGAAATAGTGACAAAGAAACCAGAAGAAGTTTTGTTGCTTCAAGTGAAAAAGGCAACTAAGACGGTAAACGTAACAAGAAATGACAAACTTCATTACTCTTCCATTTCATTATATTGTATCAACTAGAGAGGCGGAGTTGACAAAAGAAAGGGATAATGCATCGCAGTCACTGTAAGAGGATGCAACCCCAGTACGAGGACTGGGATAACAGATACACACAGTCCAATTGCATGCCATTGAATTAAAAGAACAGAGAAACAAGATTGCCCAGTGAAGAAATGGGAAAGGGATAAAACTATGAGCAAAACTAGTAATAAACTTACAATAGGTTGGGAAATGCATGGAGTAGCTTCACTAGACTTGGATAACTCCAAAAGAGCAACTTCAGCAGCTGACTGCTCAGCTGCCTTTCGATTGAAGAATCCCAGCAAGGAATCATATCTAACACCTTTTACAGTCACCGATGACCGGAAGGACGGCTCATGGGAAGGACCTTCTTTTTTTGTTTCATATTCAGGTGTAGGCAATCCCATCTTTTGAGCGTACTCTTGTAGTCTGCTCTTAAAAACATAGCATTTCGACACACCTAGTATATGTATCAAAGAGTACATTATTAGTAATGACCACAGATCAAATAATTAAAACAGCTCATCATCCATCAAATGTTAGTATAATATCTAACACATATAAGGAACTTAAGCCAAAAAGTGATTGTAACTTGTTTTCCATGGATAGAAAATTGAAATCTACACTCAAGCAGGCTAAACCAACATTCACCTAATCCACCATTGACGGGCTCCTTTGTTGCATATACTTAACTATTATCACATTAACCTAATAATCTGAAAATGGCCTTCGTACACAAAAATAGAGAAAAAATAAACTGCTTCAACTACCAATAATCCACAAAGCATCAATCTTTCAACATTAATAAACACAATCACTAACATTCCTCACACGCAATGACTCCTCAAGTCACAAGAAGTTAAGGCATTGAACCATTTGCCATTTGTCCAAAAAAAACCTCGACAGTCAAAGATCTCAAAATTCACCATCAAAGTTAGCTCTAAACTATCATTTCTACAACTGTAACTTGAGAAGCTAAAGAGCTTTACCGGAGAAGCCACCATTGGTAGCCATGCTATGAACTTCCGTCTAATCAGTTGAGGCAAAAAACGCGAGCCTTGATCAAGAAAACGGCAGCTTGGTCAGGGGTTATGGCGTCGATTCATGCGTATTACTCAAGTCTTCCAAGGAGAATAAAACCCTAATTCTTCTGCTGGGGAATCGAAAATAAGGTGACGAGAATACATTCGCAGTACGCTTTTTCTGTTCAAGTTTCACCACTGTAGCAAAAAATGTGATCCGTTGGATGGGTTTTCTTGTGCCTTATGTGACGTAGATCGGACGGTCCGATGAGTTTGACAGGAAGCTTGTTCCAGGGTTGGAGAGTGTGTTTCTTGTTTATCATGAGCCGTTGACATCATTGAACTCATTTTCAATTGTATGGCTGTGATTGGGTACTGAAGTCACCACCAGGTGTGCTTAAACTTTTGAGGAAATATCTGACATCTTAATTAGATGATTTATCCAATATTTGTTAATGGAAGCACCATTCAGTTCACAGAAAGATTAAGCCAATTATTCGTGATTTAAACACTAAAGAAAGGCGATGTTTTCTATAATTATCCAATTTTCATATATGGTTTTTGTCATTCACCTTCAGATTTTAAATTAGTTATATAATTTATTAAAATACAAACCTTGCATTTGATTTTATTTATTTTCAAATATATTTTTATGATTTACATTATTTAAAAATATTTTATAATAAATGGATAATTTTTACGAATTTTAACTTATCAAAACAAATTAAATTAATAATAAGATTTATTAAGTATTATTAATCATATAATTATTTATATTAAATAAATTTAGTATATTTTTAATGCAAATTTATATTAATATAGAAATATTTTTAGATAATTAAAATAATCTAAAGTAAATTATCAACTAAAATAATCTAAAGTAATTAAATAATGTCAAAGGTATTTCTATTACATTTCTATCTATTAAGTGTTCTATTCTTCGATTACTCTCTTTCTCATAATTCAATTTCGTATCCAAGTCCTATCTGATGAAAGAAATCACAGAAACTTCCTCAAAATCCCCCAATTTGAGTACCCTTTTGGTACGTGACCTAGGTCACGTCTCTCGCTCTCGCTCATTAGGATAATTAGCACTCACCAGCTGTTTGTTTAAATTCCTCTGCCTACTTGTTTTGTTGAAGTCGATCCAGAACAGATTTGAGTTTTTTTCCTTCAAATTTCGACGATTGTGTATAAGAGAAGGAAGTCTTTATATATGTTTATATTGTGATTTTAATGTGTAAGACACATGGAGGACTCAGAGAAAAGAGGGGAAAGATTGAGAGCTTTGCGTACGGTGGCTGCTGAAGCTGAAGGAGTTGTTAACGTTGAAGCCTCTGTACGGCCTAGTTCGCTTGCCAACCCGCTGCTTGAAGACCCGGCAAGTCTCGGGGTGCCTGATGATTCAGTTTCCAATCAAAGGTTTGATTTTTACACCGACCCAATGGCTGCATTTTCAACTCACAAGAAGAGGAATATAGCTGCCAACCACACACATTCGAATACTAGTGGTTTTCCCGGTTCACGGTTTTCATCTCCCTATCCGAGTAGGTTTGCTCTCTCAAATGTATTTCTGAGTGCGTGTGTGTGTGTGTGGAAGAAATTTCTGGTTTATGTTTCCTTTTGGATTTTGGATTTCTTCCGTAGAATGTGGTGCTGAACTTAGGGGCAGTAGCTTATGTCATTTAACAGTTTTCTTGCTCTCTGATGCTGAAATGGCTTGAACTCACTTGATCATATTTGTATGAATCCACTTTTTTCGTTAGAACTGGGAACATGTATGGACGGAAATTTGGTGGAATCCAAATGTTCAAAATTAGGTTTTTAATCATAAAAAGATTGACCATCTTTGCGTTTAATGAAATAAAATAGAGTCCTTTTGGCCTTTGGTTGTAGATATAATATATAAACATAACATATAATATCCTGCCACTTATTTGGATATAACGGTTGCGAACAACCATTGCACCACTGGGATTCAGGGAATCAAATCCAAGAAATCAAAATGACTCTTTACATTGCGGAAGAGGACAGAGGGGTGCATTGTAGTTTATTTTAAACTTTCCTCCCAGTTGTGTCTACAGTCGGAGCATGTTCCTGTAGTGATGAGAGTCTTGGCTTCTATCTGTTTACTGATACATTTATGGTTTATTTTGATGAAGAATTTGTTGTGGTCAAGCCATTGCATTAGTCAAGAGCTGAAAATGTTCTTGGATATTTGTTACTATGAAAAGACAAGGACCTTTTCTGCATGCATTAAATGAATGCGATTGACTTCTAATTTTTTATCTAATTTACAGGACCTGTAAATCCTGATACAAATGTTATGCCTGTGCATCAAGTGCATGGCAGTTACACACCTAATAACAGATTGTATCAGACACAAGTTCATCATGAGACTGCAGCTGCCTATATACAACCAAGAGGCATGGCCAGTTCTTTTCCCATGCATCAAGGAACTCCTCCAGAAGGTTGGAATAGTTCTGGTGGCCAAACTACCAATTATAATTCCTTTCCCCAAAGAGGATTCACTATTCCATATCCCATGCGTCAAGTAACCCCTGGTTTTGGACCAGTGAGAGGCCGTAGTTCTAATTTTGCTGGAGGCAACACCCATGGGTTTGGAAACACTGCTTACCGTGGTTTGGTACAACAAGGCTTTCGTGCTCCTAATTCAGAAAGAGGTCAGGGACAATGCAAGCCTATAGTAGTGCGGTCTCCTAGAGGGAGTCTTGAGTAAAACACTAACCCTTAAACACTTAAGTCAAATAAGAGAACATCGTGAGGAAAATCCATTTAATTTTATGCTTATCTTTGATCAATGATATCACAAGTTGTGTTTGTTTATGTGTATTAATGAAATCTATTTATGATGTATGTAGTAACTTGATATTCAAGTTGTCAAATTTTGAAAGATTGTATGCACTTGATCTTTTTGAAAACGAACTGACAGAAAATAAAGGTTGTACTTAATTTGCTTAAGGACAAGCAAAGGTTTAAGTGTGGGGAAGTTGATAAGTGTGTTTCAGACTATATTTCTAGGTTGTTTTTAGATGTTTTATGTGTTGTTTATGTGTTTTAAACTTAGATGTTGTTTGGTTTCAATTGTTTTTGTGATTTTGGTTTTTTTTAAACACAGAAACAAAAAAAAAACAATATAGAAACCAAAAAAACAACACACTAATACAACAAAAAAATCTAAAAAAAGTAAAAAGACCTAAAAAATGCACAAAAATCAATACAAAAATACAAAAACCACAACTAAAAACTACAACCAACAATATTACCAAATGACCCCTTAGTTAGTAGGAACTTTTACATCCATTTCATCATCTTTTAGGTGATTGATTGTTTCTTTGTATTGTTTAGTGTTTGAGGGAAAAATATGAACTTATTTGAGGAGTGAGTTGATGTACTTTGATATTTAGATGTCCAGGTAATAAATGAAGCTCAAGGCAGCACTAGATTTGGTACATCTGACTTTCAGAAGGCATTAGGTGCACTTATAAAGCTTCAAATGTTATGAAATTTTACAAGGTGCTAGAATAAATGTAACGAGCTTGCATATCAAATTTCATGACATTTGAAGGTCTGTAGAAGTAGATATATAAAAAATACCTAGTAAAGATTAAAGCTGGAAAAGTTGATGTGGTGGGATGATTGGCAAAACATATGTAAAATGTTTTTTATGATAGTTTGGACAAAAAAGACATAAAGAAACCCTAGCAGCCACCATTCTAAGCCTAGGACACATCCAAGACAAAAATAGAGGATTTTGTAGAGAGAAAAACATAAAGAGACTTAAGAATAAGGAGGAGAATCAAGATTCAACAAGTGTTGTCTAAATTTTCCAACAAAGAAGGCCTTCATCATCTTCATTAGTTCATCTTTCTTTTACTTCCCTTTTGATGTTTAATCTGAAAATTATTTGTTTGAACATGATTATGGACTATTAAATCTAGTTTAGGGATTGTTCTTGAATTGTTTATCCAACTTTTACCATATTAATTTAATACATAGTTATTTACGTTAATTGTTAAACTTATAATCACTTCGAAATAAAAGATTATTTTGATTAATTTACGTTAGGGTGCGCAATAAGAGTTGGTAGCTTAATGGACCTTCAATTAACTAATTAATAGATGATTGAAGAGAGATCTTAATTACTTGTTAATTTTCATTAGGATTGCTTCAAATTCAATTCCATGTTTAGGAGTAGTATTGTGAACCGAGAGATTATAATTCAGCTCTTAAGTATTTCAATTGGGATTAATCAAACCATAAGATATCTAGGATCAAATACAATTAAATCAATAGGGTAAAAGGAAGATAAACAAGAATAGAACAACCCCTAAGTCTTCACTATTGAGTATCTCATTTGTTTTTCTTTCTTTTGAATTATGTTCATTCAAGTTTCATTAGTTTAGGGCATGTTTAATTGGGTTATAGGTTATGATTTTTCATTATAGGTTTTTATATTTTTATATTTATTTTTATGTGTTTTTTCAGTTTTTATGCTATTTTTTTGTTTCTGTATTGTATTATTGTGTTGATTTTTTTAGGTTTCTATGTTGATTTTTTCAATTTTTGTATTTAGAAAAATAAGAAATGAAAATAAAAAACAAAGCCCAACTAAATAAGGCCTTGGTTTAATTCAGTTTTTATACTTTTTGTTTACCTTAAACAAAGTATGATTTAGATTGTTAAGTGCCTAAAATCAAGCTTCGTGAGATCGACATTAGTTATACTATAATTTATAACGTATATAATTGTAGTGTAGTTAAAACTAGTAAACACCCTAGTTAATTATTAACGGCATAATACCCTCTAGTATATTGGCTAAGATCTTGGATATCACTTTATAAATAACATTGCAATAAGCAATCGGCCTATGTTCATTTCAAAGTGGAAGGTTGGGCACTTTGAGGACAATGCAGATGTGAGTTTTCTTCATTTATGAGAGTATATGACCTTACTACAAAAATTCAAATAACGCATTAGTAATCATGTCACTTGAAGAGCTCCAGGTGTGCTAAAAAAATCAAGCGTTGAATCCATTAGGGTCAAGCACTTTGTCATGATGCATGGTAAAAAGTGTGCTTCGAATTTCTTCCCTTATAATAGCCTTGGTAACAATCGTTGTATAATCTGTAGGGAAGTTACTCACTAGTTTCTAACTCAATTAAATAGGCAGGGGAGTAAGCACCTATGCAATCTGTAACATATTACTAAATAATGGAAAGCTAGATCTTTCAAACCCTCCTAATTCATAATCAACTCTCAACTGAGTCAGTAAAAGTAACCACCCTGTTTTTTGTTCCTCCTTGCAATGATGGCATAGTAGGAGTAGATAGTATTCCAATCACCCTCTTGAAACCACAAGATTCTAGACTTTTATTTCATTTGGGAATAAAGGGCCTCCAGTTTTTTAGTATAATCATATAAAGTGTGAGCCTCTTAACTTCGAATATACGGGCCAGCAGGATGGAGGGACAGAAGGTGCTGCCAGTACACAAGGGTATCATAACCCTTGGTGAGTTAGAAGAAGCCCTTTAGATTTTAAGCAGCTTGAGCTTGATGGTTTTCAACTTCTAGTAGTAGATAAAAGCCATAAGTGCCAGCCACAACCAATTTCAAGCCTTTCATGACCATATTCGAGAACTTGGCGTGCAAGAGTAAGGAATCAAAGAATCAAAAAGGAGATTTCTACTTATGGTCCCCCAACCTAAGGTGAAGTTGAATCGAGGAATGGTCGGAGAATATAGGATTACCAAAATTTACCGAGCTAAGGGGAAGTTATTGTAGTCAAGCAAGATTTACCATATATATATCAAGTTTTTTTTTAATGAACCATTCACCGTCTTGTTTATTGCTCTAAGTATACAAGTGGTTTGTATACATTAAATACACAAGCTTTAAAGTATTAATAAGGTGATAAAAAGTTCTTTTGATCTCTAATATATGAGTTCTAGCTTTGAATTTGGACCCATTGACTTTAGTATAACCAAGAGAGCAATTGAAGTTTCTAGCAAGAGTTTAAGGCTAAGTTATATCTAAAGCTACCCTATTCAATTCTAGCCACAATTGATTGCATTTAAATTTAAGATTTCTTATATAGATTACAGTAATGGATATCAAAGTCTGAGTGTGAATAAGCTTAACATCATAATGAACATTTTACTTCATGTAGCTCCAACGTAAAAGCTGGATTAATTAAGGATTAAATGTCACCACCACCTTGCCATTAAAATGAGAGTTGTGTTTTGACAACGTAATTCAATCCCTGTCAAAAAACCAAAGGCCTTTGTTAAAATGGTCGTGTTTTATTTTGGTCTCTAGGAGACCAATAAAATGAGACTTATGAAGAGCTTAAAACTCCTTTAATGCCTTTTCCTTATTGGTACTGTTCAAGCCCCTTACATTCCAAATAAGAAACTTCATTTAGATGAGGAATCGTTGGCCTTCTTTCGTTTGGATTTCTTATTTTTTGTATCAAAATGCCCAGTTCATAGCTACTTTTCGCCACAGAGAGCATAATCAAAGGAGGGATATGGCATACTCCAATAAAATTGACATTGTGGAGTGTCCTAGGGGGACACAGGTCAACCTGGCATAGAGACCCCTAATCAATAGTCACCATGCCCAAAGGAGAAGGGGCATTAGAAGTTTCAAGCCCTGGTAAGGGCTTACCACTTATCTGAAGCACCAATACTTTCAACTAAAGGGTTGTAGTAATGGTAGGGTCTAAAGTAGGGCTCTCCAGTAAAGGTAATAGAGGCACTTGAATGGGAGAGTAAGAGGCCAGACTATTAATGGGAACTGATTTTAATGGGTGGAGATGTTATCTAATAAAGTGCCCAATATAGCAACAAGAGGAGTCAACGACCTAAGTGGGTCTTGAGTTGATCATTTTAGGTCCTATGTACAAACCATCTAATTAAAATTAGAAGAGGCCAGGTGTCTAGTGAGAGGTGCCAGAATTGATTCAAATGGAGGTCGAGTGTCCTCAATCGGAGCTCTTATTTCCTTACCAAAGGGTGGAGGAACATCTCCAGGTTCTTTGGGATGCCAAACCTTCACAAGGTTTTTGTTCCTAAATCTCCAAACGTAGGTAAATTGGAGATTGTCATCAATCAAGCTATCTTCACCATCAAAACACTTGATTTTAAATAAATCAGAAAAGTGTTGGTCAATGTTCATTTGAATACAAACTTAGGCAAAGCCTATTCTCTTATGCTTTGCAGTATTTTCATCTAGGCTCAAAGGCCTTTCAAATAAGCTAGCCAAATAGCTCAAACCTTTAGAGGACTAATACTTCAACAACACTTTATGGAAATTAACCCAAATAGGGAGGTGTCTCAAATAGGCTTTATCCAGAGTTATCCTAGACCTCCAGTATTGCGTGAGTAACAACCTACCCTAGATATGCTAAGGGCTAAGTTTTAGGACCTGGTTAACTTTTTCCTTTAATAAGAAGTTTTCTTCATTGACTAAAATAGATTCTAACCTAAATTTCTTCCAATTTGTCACAACCTAATACTAGACTTAGAGAAAGGAGAGTTGCTTCTCCAAAAAGAAGCCAACGATAGTAATTTGTCCCTTCTTAGCCCCCAATTGAAAGATCTCTATTGGGGGTGAACAATCTCCGAGGTAGGTGGTAGAATAAATCGGAGCTAATCAAAGGATAAGGGGTCAACCATTACCATGTTCCATGCAAGCTTAGTATTTAAGGGAGTCTCTAGATGCGAGTTTATACCAAAATCAGATCCACAAAGCTTAGGAAAGTCATCAGAGACCAGATTGAGTGAAGAAGAAGAAGAAGACTTAGTAGCCATGGTAGCCAGAAAGAGGAATAGGGTGGAACATGAGTATAAAGGATAGAGAGAAGGGAGATTCTGATTTAAGAATTAAAAAAGGTGAAGAAAGATTTAATGTACTTAATCAACAAAACTAGATAACCCCTGGCATATCAAATATAATATCATAAAAGATGGAATCAAAAGTAAAAAAATGTAAGGGTATAAGGGAGAATGACCAACACCTAAAATGAAGAAGTCGATTTAACAAAGTGTTGAAGGTAACTTGAGTTACTAAGGTATGAGTTCAGGTTAGAGGTTTGTGTCTAGCGATGTCTGCCTTAAAATGAAGATATTAAATTAGCAAACTGTTGAAGGTTAATGCAATTACTAAGATGTGTGTTTTAGGGTTTAAACGTGTGTGTTTGGCACTCTTCATGCTCCTCCTTATCTTCTCACATTGCATTGGGGGGTCTCTTCACGTGACTTTTGCCACTATTATCGTTGTCACCTTGAAGCCTTTTACAAGCATGGTGTTGACATTAAATGGTTATAATGAGTTTCATATTTATTCCGCCAAAGAAAAAGTTGTAAGAGCTCTATTGCTGTCATGCCCTTTATCTTTGCTATTAGCTCTATTGGCACTCTTATTTTGGGTTACCAGGAAGATAGATGTTGTGCAAACATGGTCATGTAATAATCTCTAATAAGAGCCATACTATTTACAACATGGCCATGTAATAATCCCTAATAAGAGCTATACCAATTACATATTTCATTTATACACATCCAATTTAATTACTTACCCTTTGGTTGTTGTGATGCTAGTTATTGCAGTTGGAGACATCGAGGATAAAAATGGAAATAATGTGGTCATTACCATCATTGTAGTAGGAATGAGTGGGTTAGCTCTCCAACTGGGGACTTCGTGAACTCTATAATCCAAATATTTTTTTGTACGAAAGTGAAAATGAACTTCTAAGATAGTATTGATTTTGTCTCCATTGATTTATGTGTTGAAATTTGTGTAATTTTTTCAACTACTACTACTATATTTTTGTTGCATGTTGTGTGATTTCTTCTTTTCAATTTAATCTAATTGAATATGTAAATTTTTTATTATCTTAACCCTTTCGGTGTCGCTATAGAAGGAGCTCATATGAGTGATGTCTATAAGAAAATAAGAACAAATTAAAAACAACCACCTATGCACTCATCAATAGTCACCTTTATGTTGGTGAGTTTCATATCTGGATTTGAAGCAATTTAGTTGATGCTGAAATAATTTCCAAGGCACTAATAATGTTAAAGTGTTTGTAATATGATGCGGATGATGGAATTCCAAGAGCAAGCCAGGCGTGATGATTTGGATTCTCTTAGTAATGTTATCATGTATGTTTTAAGAGAAAGGTGTGTTTTGGCATTAAAAGAAGAGTGATGTGTGTTACTTGTATATAAAAATACATAGTGAAAAGGTGTTAGGTGCCCTCTAATTCTAGGTTAAATGTCTGTAGGGGCCATCCCAAACATACATTCCATTGCTTCTATGTTTATGTAAATGGGAGCAAGAATGCAAAAGGTTATTTGAAACTATAAATGGAGCCTTTGAGGTTTGGGCAACAACCTTCAGTCTTCCACCATTTAAAGTGTGGGTTAAGCAGTTAAATAAGGTGCATTTATGTGTTTAGGTTTACAGTCACATGTTTCCTTTACTAATGGAGGAATCAATTCCAAAGCAGAGGTTTGGATGTTTTGAAAGAATTTTTGAAACAGAAAGTAGAAAATCATTATAATCTTGATGTATTATGACAAAAAATTTGTGGCATAGCCAAACAACCTTCATCATTTTATAATTTGTTTTGATATGTATGTGCTAAGTAGATATGTGAGTTATTGAAAGGTAACAGTAGGTGATTAATCACCATTCATACTACGCGCATTGTAATCTAGAAGTTGGTCAATAGTTCTTGAATTTGTTTGTAATTTCATATAAGCCCACGAAGGGAAGAAGTGTATATAGTGGACCTAATGCAGACATTGATGTAAGAAAATTGTAATTGCAATGGGTAGTTATGGTAAGTAGTAGGATTAATTATGTGAAAATGTGCTTTAGACTTAGTCATTAGGCTATCCTTACAATTGAGAAGGAAATGTGACAGTATGTTGTGTTGCAAGCTGACCAGTAAAGAAAGGGTTTAGTTATCAGGGCCAATGCTAGTCAGAGCGAGGTTGCCATTTTGATTTGTGGTGTAAAGTCAGAGTTTGCTCTGGGGTGTATTAAACTGAGAAGACTTGAGGAAGCATAGGAAATTTTAAAAACGTTGGGTTATTCACATACTCCTACATGAGTTAAAGGACCAAAAGGCATCCTATTGGCACTAAATCCAAGCCATACTTAGCATTTATTTTACATTATCTACACAAGTTCATTTATGTTCATATATATTCAATAATATAGATATAAAATAGCATTTAGATATGAACGGATTTGTGAAGTTGTGTCATCTATGTAAGTACATGTCAATTTATTTGTTGTTTGGAATAATGAAATGAGATTACGAGGCAATAGAAACTTCAGTTGTTGTAAGAAACGACAAAGTTAATGTTAGTATGGTAAATTTTGAGAAAAATGAATGTGGCAAGATATAGATTTCTAATAATCTCAAGGGTTGATATTTTCAATTCGATTTCATGGCCACTATGTAAACTTGTTATACAGTGGAGTGCGATTGTTTTATATATGAATGTGTGATGTGATTTGTTTATGCGAAGCATGTGACTTTGGAAAAAAGTTGATATGCTATCAGAATTGGAAATGAGTCAGTAATTGTTTCTATTAAGTCTACTAGGTCTTAAATATTTTTTTTATATTTTGTATTTGAAGGAAGTGTTGGTTGACTATGTTAAGTTTTACTAATCACAATAATAAATAAAATTTTTATTATAAATTGTGTCTTTGTGAATATGATGTTTACATTTGATCACAAATAAAACTTTGTAATGTTATCTCGTTTGTTTATTATAGATACCAATCATAGTACAATTGATATAATAAGATTGCTAACGATTGCCATACTAAATGTCATAGACTTCATCTGACACATTATGGTACCAATAGATCAAAGTTTTGGTTTTACTCTTTGGTCACACACTATAGAGTGACTCATATTTTACGGAATTCTACACTACACAATTTAATACATCAAATGTTCTAGAACAAGCATTTCCCTTATGACTCCTATTAGGCAATTTATAGGTGTAAATATAAGGGTACAACCTATTTGTGGTTGGTACAATGGATGCTGGCTTCATTGCAGTATTTAACTGAATTATTTTACGTTGTGTTAGGCAATAATAGCCGTACCATAAGTATTATTCAAAGAATTTATAAGTAGACTTTTGTGAGTTTATTAGGCAATATGAATCATTGTGTATAGTCAAGTTATTATATTTGAAATGTTATTTTCATCATGTACTAGCACTTAAGGTTAGTTGGTACACAACTATAATATTTCCACAAACCGATCATGAGTTGTCATTGAGGAACATAAAATTGTTTTTGACTAATTTGAAATTTTTTTAGTAGACAATGTGTGTAGAAATTATCATTTGTGGTTATAATTTGTCAAATGAAGTGTATAAAAATTTGTTCTAATGGTAAAATAAAAGTCGATTGCAATGTCGAAGGACTCTAGTCCGAGATGCTAATGTAAGGGACTTTATAGAGATATAAGGATTTTAGGTAACATATACGGTTACGTTTCTATGAAAAAAATTTATCATATATACCTTATCAATATTATTAGTAGTGGATATATAAGTTTAGAATGTAATCGTAAGAAAAAAGTTAACTATAGTAATGATTTAAATTTTGTCATGGTAAAGAGCAAAATAATATATGATCATATTATTACCATTTAAGGTAGTAGACCCAAATATTGTCACTAAATGTATTGAAAAAAAAAATAGCATATACAAACCAAACCTTATTAACTATGATCCTTTGCCTTGCAAAGATTCAAGTCATAATCAAATACAATAATCTTTGACGACTTTAACTCCACACAAAAACATCACCAATGTTCATCAAGAATAATAGGGACGAAGAACTACAAGCGTATATACAAAAGATGCACAATACCTTGAAGGATTAAGAAATTTATTGTAATATCAAAACGTAAGGTACATGTTGCATATATGATACTTTGTATATTGATACAATTCAAAGTACACGTGAAGCCCTTTTAGCATCTACATGCAAATTCATGTCCCGCTTTACTATTGAGGCGTACTTATTGGAAATTTAAGATAAAGTATTAACAGCGTGAATTGGTCCTACATGGTTAAGTTTTAGCACCCTGTACATATCCACCTATGTTACATGTATTATACGCTTTTCATACCAAGGTCATTTAATTTCACATATTGGGTGACTAGATTTTTACAATATGATATTATAATGAACTTCTCTTACACTTACCACAAACATGGTATCCATCACAAAGTTGGCAGCCACGTCTTTTATTTCTCTGTTCTCCAATATAAGAAACAATATGAATCCCTTTATAAACTGCAACCATATAAACTTATGAATCGCTTCAAAATATCTCTTACATTGTATTTACAAACATTCATACAAGATCAATACTTTAACTATGAATCACTTACATTTTGTGAGTCACAACTTTATCCAACTAAACAACTTATAATGTCAAGATATTTAATCACGATAGGCTCAACAATCAAAGAGTCACTACCAATAAAATGGAGTGCACTGGAAGAAACATTAGGCTATTCAATTATTGGTTTCAATATTAAATATTGGGAACTCCAAGAGAAATAATAGTGCAAATAACCTACCATGATTTCGAGAGGAGTGTTGATGAATTATGTTCCATGTCCATAAGTATGTTTTGCCCACCTTCCCCTAATTTATTATAACTAGAGACCATTAACCTACCTTGTCTACTTGCAATTTGCGAACTCTTCTATATAGGTCCTAAGGTTACCAATTGTTATGCAAAATCTTTCAAAAGATTTAGGGGTTCTAAAACTTGTTTACTATGATTGGCTATGAAGTCCTTTGTGGCCATAAATGGCTGAATGAAGCCACCCTATCATTTGGCCTAAGGAATAATGTCATTATCATTTGCTTTAAAAAAATGGGAAAGCAGTTTACATTTGTAAGACACAGTGAACTGATAGTTACCAAGTACTTAACGGATCCTTATTTAGGTTGGCGATCTTGAATTATATCCTTATCAATGTCTCCTAATCACATAGTTGAACCATAGACATTTCCTTTGCCTCTCTTTATATGTAACTGTTTGCCATTGTTAAATTAGGTCATGGTAGCATCTCCAATAGTTGTTTCTTGAAAAATCCTTATTTGTGGTATATTGGATTTTCTCTTGAAGGGGATGTCATTGAAGTAAGATTTCACTATAATTTCATAATGAGTTCTGTACAAAAATCCCAAATCTTTGTTATTTTCTAATAATTTCCCAACATTTTTTCTATGTCCAGATATAGAATCAATCAATATTAAGGATACAACAAATCCCCTCAATCCACCACCAATTTTTCCCTCTTTGATGTTTCTATTATTCTTGTCTTCACTGCTTCCAATCATTAGTATAAAATCTACAATTACAATTCCATTGGTCTTTGTAATGCAATTGTAAAAAATGTTGTTATAATCATCATCTTCTCCTATCATAATGACCTTTGTTGCATTGATTTAGAGGGAAACTTCCCCAGCATCATTGATTTAGATCCATCATGTATTTTTCCCTCTGAGAGAAAATGCCAGTTAAAACATTAGAAGGAATATGTATTATAGTTGATCCCTAACAACCAACAAATGTTAAATAATACAATGGCAATACATACTTGTTGGTTTGCAATGAGAACTTGCTGATTACTCATTTCCATTGAGTAATGTGGTGTAGGAACTTTTGTATTTGAATGGAGAAGTGTGTAATTGGCTCTGCATGTCTAGAGAAAATGGGAAACAAATGTTATAGTTTGTTTGTGTTGGTTTAATAATTGTAAGGACATGAAGTAGGGTTCCACATACCTTAAATTTCCCAAACTAAAGTGGCCCTATCAAGTTAGGTTCTATGACCTCATCAATATTGATGCTATCCCATGCACTAATTCGTGGCATGGCTTCTGATTTCATATTTAATTAAGGCATTAGGCGGTTTAAATAGAAAATCTATTTATGACATGTATATAAAGTTGAGTTTTAAATATGGTATGATAAAAGAAGAATTCAAGATGAAAAACAGGCATTGTAAAATGTTGCATCTGCTTGTTACCATTAGTACAGAAACACATCTGCCCATTTGTGAAGCCCTAACTTTAGTTCTATGTTCCTCATGAAATTGTTGGACTTATTGTCTTAAATGATTAAAAACAAATTGTCCCCATGAAAGGGATTCACAACATTTGACAAGGCCTATGACAGCCAATAAGTCTATATTTATCCCTATATTATGACTTGGGTAAAGAAATAGTCTGAGACAATATCGTAAGAAATTTCTTTGAAATTTTTCTATCGAATCTAAATTTAACATTTTATGCCTCACACAATCTATCACAATCTTCCTTTTTTTTAATTTCTTATTCTTCTAAAATATAAGAAATTTTAGATGTTCTCTATCAAGGTCGACACTAGACGTGTGCCATTAGGAATTCTAATGATGGAAGCAATTGTGTCTCTGCGTATCTCCTCTACAACATCATCCTTTAGTGACAGAGTGTTGTCATCTAGATTATATTAGAGACATAGCCAGTGACATAGGTCAGGCCTTATAACGAGTCATTCAATTGGCCAAAACCCATGTTAGACACCGATATCCTTTGCTGAAATGATGGAGAATGGACCAAGTCGAATATCTTTTCTCTGTCGAATCTCATTTCACATGTATTGATTATTCATCAAGTGAAACTTGATGAAATAAGGATAAACGTTAGTCTGACGTCCTATTAAGAGAGTAGCAACACAATAGCAGCTACTCAATACTAAATTATAGGAATGACAAAATTAATATTAAGGATGCCACGTTACCTTATACTCCATTACGCCCCAGAGTTTGAAGTCCTTTATCTTGCAGAGCATAAAGAGGAACAAATTATGGGAAAGTAGTGGAAGATGTGGAGGTGTGGTTTGAGACCTATTTATTGATGCTGCCTAGGACAGTGATTCATAGTTGACTGAAGTGTCGAACTCATAGGATTTAGTAACCTTGATGTGAGGGGATAAATATTAATGGTTGACATGAGTTTTAGTAACTCTTAATTGTTGGACAGATATATATTATGTGTAACCCACTAACTATTAAGTGAAAGTCTTTATTTATAGAACTGAGACATTTTCCTCTAAGCTTACTCTATCTTGAACAGTATAGTCCATATTGAATAAGAGTTCCAATATAAGTATTATGGAGTGTAAGGGACATAAGGAGGTATAGGGGAAATTGAAAGTTAATAGACGTAACAAATCATTTGTAGTTTCCCTCTAATTTAAAATCCTAACCAGACTCTTTGGAGATAAGGCACAGAAACATTATCCTTGGTAGTTAAAACCACATGGTCAGGCAAATGGGTAGATTGTTAGATCACTACGCCCTTTATCTAAAGAGTTACTATTTTGGGTTTAAATAGGATTAGTAGTAGTAGAATACTTTAATATCATTATTTTTGGGAAAGATGCTACGCCTGATAGTGTTTTAAAGAAAGCTTTTCTCTCTATATAAGAGTAAAGGTCAAGTCCAACGATTTAAAGGCCACAAGTAGATGTAATGTCTCCACCACGCTCCTTTTCATCAAATCAAGCTTTCATGTAACGTGGGTACATCTTATACACCCCTTACTACCTATTTAATACTTCTGTAAGTTACTTTGTCAGTTAAGGTAGTTTATCTATTGTTTTAGAGCATACTTTGTCCAGGAAAAGGCTTTATAATTTTCATTTTACTTATTCTTAATGCTTTCTAAAATATTTGGGTTGTAAGATGCCATTGTGCTCATATTTTCATCACGCTAATATATTTTACATTGACAGATCTTGATGGAGAGTACCAATACTACAAAAGGGAGTGTTTAAAATCGACCTCAAAACCTTTGCAACTGTGGCTTACAAATTCAACTTTGGTCATCGTAGACCGATAGAAATTTGAGAAAGCAATTTTCTGGATGCCCCAACTTTGTTGTAAGTTTATAGTGATTGCAAAAATGTAATTTGTTGCTATGAAATGTAATGCCTATTAGCTAAAGCCTTGAAGCCATTTTTAGAGCACACATTCTCGTTAAAATTTTCGTTGGTACGACAATAAATTCATTCTAAGGAGTGATGAAGTTATTCAAGGTCTGAGATACAAGTTGAGGGAAACCCAAATGTTGCAGGGGTTAAGCAACAATGAAGAGATAAAACCAATACAAGGGAGTCCACTACCATTACTGATACTATCTTGAACAATTACAAGTGTTCTACTTGAAATAACTTTGAAGGACAAGTGGATTCGAGTTTCGATTATTATAGGGTCATCTATAATATGCTATCTTTCAAATTTAAATGACTCAATAGTTCAACTAGGATGTTTTCTAAAGTTTTATCAAATATGTTATGTTAGAATGGGCATTGGATGCCATATGGAATGTGGGTTCTAGTTATTTGAAGTTTTTTCCCCCTTTGTGTAATGTTCATTATTAGCATTTAAGGTTGCAGTTGATGGGAGCTATGAAATATAAATATATAAGATTGTCAACACGTATCAAATACTGCACATTCTCAGTCATTCACTGGAAAAAAAACATTTGTTCAGCAATATGTTTGGTGTTATACGGTCATATAATGAGTGGACTAAAGTTTAACAGTTTAGGTGTCCTAATGTATTCACTACAAATAGGGGAGCTGAACATTATGGCAAATGGTAAATAAGTACAAACAATCAGTTTCTTTAACACTCCAATCAGCACATGATGTTAGTTATCTCAAACAATAAATTAGAAACCATATCTTGAGTAAAATTTTGACACCAATGGCTTATTCAAGATGGTGACTACTTAATCAATTGTATTGTCATTGGATGAATAATAAAGCTTAACAAATTTACCCCCATTTAATTAACCATTTGAATAATAATTTAATAGGTTGCGTTACTATAGAGTTGACAAGCAAGATCTTAGGACGTGTGAAACCCAACTACATGAAGTTGATGTAGTTGGGTGTTAATGGTAAGTTGATATTATTTAAAAGCATCAGCTTAGCTCTCGTTAGTATACTTTAACAATCACATATTACAATTTAAGGTAATTTATATAGTGTGGAGTCTCAAAATGGCCCCATTTGTAAAAGTGTATTCACCATTTAAACATAGAACAAGGATATCATCTTGTAAGGATCACATAATTTTTTAAAGGTTATAGAGAAAAAATAAAACTTCAACTAATATACCTACGAAGCTATAAAAATGGGCTTTAAACAACATATACCTAATAACACACACTTTAATATAGATTGTTAACTACAATCCCTTACACATACTTATTGAAGTTACTCATTACTATAAGTGTTGATTGACACACCTAAAAAGAAATACTGAATGTAGAGGGAAAAAGTGTTACATCCTAAAAATGACACATCAATGTCCAAACAACTAACCATAGGTGGATATGGTCATGTCATCCATCCAGGTTATAATGCCCTAAAAAACTGTCAAACTTTATATTTACATCATCACACCACAACCCATACTGAATATTTACATAAGGGAACTAAGGAAGCACTAGATTACATCATACAACCACTGGCACTAACCATAATTGTCTTTCGATTTGTCAATGAAGTTATAATGCTTCAACTTAGTGTACTTTATATTTACCTAGCAGGGTTCCAAAGTAACTCGTTTATCCTTGGCTATGAAAGGTTATACTCGTCATCACTAATAAAAATGTTGTTTGGCTCCTTCTTTGGGGTTTTGAGGTTGACAAACCCCTTATACCTAGCTGCATTCTGATAGTACATAACCTTATTCTCCAGTTCCTAAACCTTTTGGCAAATAATCAATGCCCTTGCCGCAAAATCAGTGTTGTTAATATTAAAGTAGACCTCTATCATCATTAACATTACATTTAAAAAAGAAAATGATTTCCTATTGATCATTAATGCATACAAACAAAACTCTCATTTTAGTAATTCATTTTTGTGACTGAAACTCAATTTGATTTGTCTCTCTGTATGGATTTCAACTTTCATTTTGGAAAAAACTGATTGACCATAACATCTCTTTAGTCTATGACATAACACAAAACTAAGATGCTTGGTTAGCTAGAAAATGAACATAATTGAATGATGGACACCAATTATGTTAATGCCATAATGCAAAACCAAGGTTAATGTCATATACAAAAAAAGTTAATAATTCAATGAGAAGGTGTAAGAGATTATGGTAGTCCCATGCAATTTACCCCACAGCTTGCCATCAATTAATGTTGATGGTCCTTGTTAATGAGAAGCTGGAGTTACCATCTCATATAAAATCAAAGATTAAATATAGAAGTAAGCAATGTGGAAAGATGATAACACAAGAAGCTACTGAAAAACTTAGATGCCAACATATGAAGTGGCCACCCTTTATATAATGAACACGTTGACGAACAGCTACAACATATGTATGGCACTGTTAATGAACACTGTTAATGAATGAGATGCATCATATGTACTATTTACATCATCATTAGATTGTGGTTACCAATTTTTATCATCGATTTCTGATCCAGTCCTTAAACCATACCCAGAAGGCTTCACATGGATCTACATCAGTGTATAATGGTGAGGCTATAAAGGATGACTTCAATTAACTTTTAAAGATGACAAGAGATACATAATGTAAACAAGAGAATGAGAATGTGCAGTATTTTAACTGAACGCACAGGTATATAGCCAAAGATGTTGTTCTTGTTTTATCTATTCCCCTATTAAAAACTTTCATTTCCAAACTGCAGAACATTGAAAATGAAAAACAAAAATTTTAATTCATATGCTACAACAGCTTTGTAGTTGACATCTGTCGAGCTCTTCACAATCCCTAATACAGAGACATAGATCTCCATCCTCCACAAATCCCTATGGCCGTCAAATGTGTAAGTTGTGGTGATCTTGAACAAGAGACTTAACTTGA
>JAOXYD010000002.1:4051827-4066375 GCA_028565735.1 Pinacopodium congolense
TATATAAACCTCAAAGTTTGTGTAAAATACCAGGGAAAAATTAGTCGGTCCAAATAATAGGAAAACGCATGGACTTACCGATAAGGTTTGATTGGGACAAATATTACTAGGAAGGTGGGTGCAGTTGCCTTTGTAGAGAAAATATATAATATAATTTAAAGAAAAAGCTATATAATATTTTATTAATAGCCTTTTAATTATTTACATATAAAATAAAATTTATTTTAATTATTTATTTTATATAAAAATAATTATGAGAGGTCATGAAATACTATTTAGTCAAACCCTGTATTCAAATCATAATCGTGTTAAATAAGGGTGGGTAAACTTTTTATTTTATGTTATTTTATTAATATATATTTAATTTTTATATTTTAAAAAATAAAAATAAAAATAAAAATAAAAAATTTAAACCCAACAAAATACACCCTAAAAAATAAAAATACAAATTAACATCCACCTCGACGTAACCGTCGGCGTAAGACCATTGGCTTACGTAAAATATTACCCCCAAGAAATTGAAAAGAAGAAAAGATGACCTTGGACTTTGGAGAGTTGTTCTGATTTGTCAACGCTATGCGTAACAAACTAGAAGAAAAGGAAAAAAAATTATAAATCAAAAATTAAATTTAAAATATGTGGTCAAGCTCATATTCCTACATACTCCAGTGGGTCCCGCAGAGTGTTGAAAAAAAAAAAACGTACGCGTCTACAATTGCTTCTGCTTGTCTCTACCGTCTGTCTTCTCTCCATCTCCATCTCCTCCGCTCACCCACTCTCCTCCTCCCCCCCCATCTTCTACTAGGGTCCTCTAGAGAGAGAGTGGGAGAACGGTACCGTTTTGTGAACGCGAGTCTTGAATTTTCACTTGGATCACGATGAGTTCGGGTTCGGATTTGGTCCGATTCGTTGAATCCGTACTCGGTGTGTCGATCGGCAGTTCCGTATCAGACTCGGTGGTTGTGATTCTGACGACATCTTTTGCGGTGATAGTAGGGTTGGTTGTGTTCTTCTTGAAGAGATCGTCGGATCGGAGCCGAGATGCGAAGCCGGTGGTTGTTCCGAAGTCTTTGGTAGTGAAAGACGACGAAGATGAAGCGGACGCTTTGTCGGGGAAAGCTAAAGTCACCATCTTTTATGGTACTCAAACTGGAACAGCTGAGGGATTCGCTAAGGTACGGTTTCTGGCTCGATTTGTTTGTTATGTGGATTTTGACTTTGCATTGTTGTTGATCCAACTTTACAAAGAGATAAAGAAAAGTTGCTGCTTTGTTCCAAGTCAGAGCTGGTCAACCGGGATTTACTTTTGAGTAACGAGCAATAGTAGAAGATTCTGATTCATGATGCTTTTTCTTTCTAATGTTTTTGTCTTAGTTTGGATTAGTAATTGTTATAGACCAATCGAAATTTTCACTGTAATCCGCCTCGGATACTGTACGACGTTAAAGTGAGCGATGATTAGTCCGTTTATTTTGGGCGTCATTCCTTCTTCCTCGTGCAAGTGGGTATCTTTTAAAGTTCTAAATAGAAATTGGTTTGGTTTTTGGTCCAAATTGGTTTTGTGGCTATTCAATTGTAAATTGTGACTGCTTTTCTGATTCCAGTGATATATCGGTCTCTTAACTGAAAGAAGAATCGTTTATGATTAACTATGTAAGGTTTGAGATATTGAATCTTCATTTGCGTTGACACTACTGTTAAAATTCCCCGATAAATTAATTTGGTCCCATGTGAATCAGAAAAGGATCTTTTGCTATATATATTTTCCATTTATTTTCATTGTCTATGATGCGTTCTTGATATTCACTGTTCTACCTCTTCCTATTGTCATGACAGGCTTTAGGCGAGGAGATCAAGGCAAGGTATGAGAAAGCTGCTGTAAAAGTTGTTGACCTGGTATGTTGAACGGTATTGTTGCACCAAGCTGAAATATTACTCGAGAACTTTTGTTATTGAGGGATTAATCATATCATTTTTATGTTGCAAAATTTGGTTAGGATGATTATGCTGAAGATGACGATCAATACGAGGAAAAATTAAAGAAAGAGACATTGGCATTTTTCATGGTGGCCACGTAAGATGAATCTTTGTCTCTGATACCTAATCATGTATTTTAGTTTGGAAAAGGTGTGAGGCGCAAATTATTTTTGCATCTAAATTGTAGCTACGGAGATGGAGAGCCAACTGATAATGCCGCAAGATTTTACAAGTGGTTTACAGAGGTTGGTGGTATTACCATAGCTAGCAATACTTCATAGAGTTCCAGGTTGTAATTGAGCCGGTTTTCGTTGGAGCATTTATGTGAGATGTCTTTGCCCTTATTTCAGGGAAGTGAAAGGGAAGCCTGGCTTCAACAGCTCACTTATGGCGTTTTTGGCTTGGGAAACCGTCAGTATGAGCATTTTAATAAGGTAAATCTCAGGTTAAGCTTTGGGTAGTTGGAGATATGATGATTTGTGTAATCTAATGGAACCCTTTTTCAAAACAGATAGCTAGGGTGCTGGATGAACAACTTTGTGAACAAGGTATGTTTCCTACGTAAATGGGTGCTGTTGTGTACTTGGGTTGCCGCAAGAAATCTTCTGTTTGCATGCATCATTTGCTTCAATCTTAATCCTTACAAGATGATTGCTAAAATTGTTTGCATGAAAATTGCAATTCACAGTTTTGTCGATTGAGTGTAAAATGTATGAACAAGTTTGGAAAAGATCTGGCATTATGTAGCTGTTAGTTGTTTGTAGAAAATGTTCATTTTCCTTACTTGCATTTGTTAATTCTAGTATTCATAATGTTGAATGTCGAAGTCAAATGATACTTCGTTTTGGAGTATTGGCATTGGCAACCTTCATTGCTATTTGTTAAAGTATTACTGGTGACTGTTTATCAGGCATTGTTATTTAATGTCTATAAGCAGATAGTTTTTATTTGTGTCAGTAATTTAAGCATTGCTTGCCAAAGTTGTCATATCCATTCTTGTGAGGCGTTGAACCTATTGCGTAACTTGACTTCTTGCATCCCATCATACTTTTCATTTTGTGAGGTCATATATGTGCATCAATAGATGACAAAGAGTTGTCATTTTATGGCGGCTATTTTTCAAGTATCTTACTATCAACTTTCAGGGTAACATATTCAATCTGTCTCACATCTTTGAATTTTTCTTCTTATACACAGGCGCTAAACGTCTCATACCTGTTGGTCTTGGTGATGATGATCAGTGCATTGAGGATGATTTTACCGCTTGGTATGCACTACTACAATACTAGGACTTTCAATTTGAACTATTAGACATGTATTTAAGCTGATGTTCCTGCCCAATCTTAACAATGGATTTTCTTCTGAAATTGCTGTATTAACTATGTTTATCTTCTTTTTCATAGGAAGGAACTATTGTGGCCTGAGCTAGACCAGTTACTCAGAGATGAGGACGACATGAATACTGTGTCAACTCCATATACTGCTGCTATACCTGAATATCGATTAGTAATTCATGATCCTTCTGTGACACCCTGTGAGGATAAATTCTCACACTTGGCAAATGGGAATACTATTTATGATATTCACCATCCATGCAGGTACAGGACAGCGTGCATGTATTGGATATCCCTGACTTAACATTACTGAACTAGTGCATCTTTTCTGTTCTGAAGGGTTAATGTTGCTGTACAAAAAGAGCTTCACAAACCAGAGTCTGATCGCTCTTGTATTCATTTGGAATTTGATATTTCAGGAACTGGAATTATGTAAGTTTCTCATTTTAATGCCTTCAATTCGTTTAATTATTGACACATGTAATGCTAATATAATGGGAACAAATCTGGTAACATTGTGTGTCAGATTTAGCTAGCTTTTATCTCTCTCTGACATCCTAGGTCTTTGTCGAAGCCTGCAGGCTTTTCTTCTCATGTGCCTTAGAAACCTCTGAAATTCAATGGTCAGGTCTAACAAGCTTTCATATGAATGGAATTTTATTACTAACCAATAGAATTGATTGTAGAAATTTATCTTTTGTATTTACCCATATCTTTCTTTGAATGGTTGCATGTGTTTATTGTTCTTGAATTAAAACTTGTGCTGTAGTTGGTGCGCCATTGGGTTTAAAATAGAGATGGTCTCCAATTATAACAGTCTTTTATGTTGTTTATACTGCCTCTGTCGTCCTTTTTTAGTACAATTTCTAAGTATCATCATCCGGTTTTTCTCTTTGTTATATTGTTTTAACAATGAATTGAATCTTATACCAGTATAAGTTAACTGTCTATTTACTGTTCTCTTTTTATTCATTATGATGCCTCAGATATGAAACTGGAGACCATGTTGGTGTTTATGCTGATAATTGTGATGAAACTGTCGAAGAGATGGGGAAATTGTTGGGTCATCCTTTAAATTTAGTGTTTTCTCTTCACACTGATAATGAAGATGGTGAACCACTGAGTGGAAGCTCATTACCACCTCCTTTCCCAGGTCCTTGTACACTTCGTACTGCATTAGCATGCTATGCGGATCTCCTAAATCCACCTCGAAAGGTATATCATGCGCAGATTAGTATCTATTTCTGGGTCCTGATATTGGGTAAATTCACTTTCTCATTAAAAGTTTTGGTTTCTGGCTTCATGTTCAGGCTGCCTTGGTTGCTTTGGCTTCTCATGCTAGTGAGCCTAGCGAGGCAGAGAGACTTAAGTTTTTGTCATCACCCCAGGGGAAGGTTCACAATGATGTTTTGCTGTTATTCATTCTTTTCCTGTTTGCTTCAATATCATACCTTGTGTTTCTGTTTCTGTTTTTTCTTATTCTCAATCATGCATCAATCTTCAGGATGAGTACTCTCAATGGATTATGGCAAGTCAAAGAAGTCTTCTTGAAGTAATGGCTGAATTCCCATCAGCAAAGCCTCCTCTTGGTGTATTTTTTGCTGCAGTTGCTCCTCGTCTACAGCCTCGTTATTATTCTATCTCATCCTCTCCTAGGTGATTGACTGCCTTTTTCCTATTGATCATTGGAATTTCTGTTATATCTTACTGGCAGTGGTAGTTATTTGTTAATTTATCTTATGCAGATTTGCCCCCAATAGAGTACATGTGACATGTGCATTAGTGTATGGCCCTACACCTACTGGTAGAATTCACAAAGGGGTGTGTTCAACATGGATGAAGGTGGAAAAACTAAGCTTTTTGTACTGTTTACTCAAACCAGCTTATTAAGCTCACCCCTTTTTTAATTATGTCTTTGTTACCTACTTTGTGTGCTGTATAACTCATAGCACAACTTTCGCTTTTGTGGTAACTCACGTCCTCTGTGAAAACAAACTTCAGCATGCAGTTCCTCTAGAGAAAAGCCGTGACTGTAGCCAGGCTCCCATTTTCATTAGATCATCCAATTTCAGGTTACCAGCTGATCCTTCAATTCCAGTAGTTATGGTGGGACCTGGTACTGGGTTTGCTCCTTTTAGAGGGTTTCTACAGGTTTGAATAACTTATCTGATGCATGGTGTTATTCTTTTTTTTTTTTTTTTTGATCTGTTGCACTTTAAAGAGAAGAAACTTGCATGGTTTGTATGCTAATTGGAAGATATTTAATGATTTATGGTTTCAGGAAAGAATGGCCCTGAAAAATGATGGTGCTCAGCTTGGTACTGCTTTATTGTTCTTTGGATGTAGAAATCGCCGAATGGTTAGGACTATTCTAAGAGCATTTTTTGTTTATCATTTTTGTTCCTTTTTCAAAATTTCAAAGGATAGTTGAGGAAGGTGTTGGGAGGGAGGATCTCTCTCTCAAAAGAGTTGGTTGTACCCTGAAACAGTGCAGACTGGTCTATGCTGAACTTGTATTTGTTGCTTGTAGGATTTCATATATGAAGATGAGCTCAGTATTTTTGCGAAACAAGGTGTGATATCCGAGCTGATTGTTGCATTCTCAAGGGAGGGGCCACAGAAGGAGTATGTTCAACATAAGATGGTGGAAAAAGTAAGTACTTGTTGACTGCAAATAGTAGTTTTTGTGTGATATTAAAGATACCATTCTAGATCATCGCAATTTAATGCAATGTGTGTAGGCAGCAAACCTTTGGAGCTTAATTTCACAAGGATGTTATCTGTATGTTTGTGGTGATGCAAAGGGTATGGCTCGAGATGTGCATCGAACTTTGCACACTATTGTTCAGGAGCAGGTATGCATCATAACTTGCATGAACATTGTTACATCAAGCAATTGCAATTCCATATCATCTTGGGGAGAAGGGGGTGGGGGTATTGTACCAGGCACGTAGAACTTGATTAATCTTTTTGGTGTCACCCTCGGACTTCTTGTGGATAGAATCCATGTAGCCGTGCCTTCTTCTTTTGCAAAATTAGTTTTAATGTCACAGATTTCAACATTCCTGCACGATTGCATAACTCCTAATCAATGAACTGCCTTTATGGAAAATATTTCATCTCCTCCTAAGCGAATGCTATTTTCTGCTCCCCCCTCTTAGGCTGGGCATGCCTCACGTGAATGCTATTGGTGCAGTGTGTTCTTTACAACTGCATTTTCATGTTGTGCATGAGATGGGTATATGCGTTCAAATCTTTGTTTATGCATTGTAGGGTGGTTTGGACTCATCAAAAACGGAGTTGTTTGTGAAGAAACTCCAGATGGACGGAAGATACCTGAGAGATGTGTGGTGATGGTTTCAAAGTCTCGTTCAAGCCCACGTTAATTGAAGCAGCAGCTTTGTCAAGTATAGCATTAAATTTATTTATCCATTTCATCAAGCTCTATTGACTGATTCATCCCTGTCCTCGTCCAACGTGGTCTGATCAGGATGGTGGAAACTCAAAACTCAGTTTACTTTGTAAATGGATGTCTGTCCTTTCTTTGTTTGCAAATTTTGCTCGTCAAATTAGAAAGATCTTGTTACTCGATGTCAGTGCCCTTGAATTGAAGGTTCAAACAGGGAAATTAGCGTATAACTAGTTGCAAAATGTCAAAAAAATAAAACCTCTCACTTCACAAGGGACTCTCCTTGTTATGTATTATTTAAGTAGTGTAGTAAAAATAAACCAGAAGTTATGCTTCTGAAATTGAACAACACACTTCATGCGAAGAGACTCAGTTATGTCTTTACTGCATTGTCCTTAAATATTTGGATATGTTGATTTTGTCACTATTTCTTTACAAAATAATGCTAGAGGTGTGCCTCTCACCTTTTTCTTGTTTTGTCTTTTATCTCTGACTTTAGACTGCTCTTAATGGTGTTTTACAATTCGGGGTGATAATAAGCTTTTGATTTTAGTCCCTGAAAGCCCAAGAAGAATTCTATATATATATAATCACGGAACCTATCATGTTCAAATCAAACATCATGAGAGGGAAGTTGCCATAGATGTATAGGATTGATTTGAGTCAATCCGTTAAGATCACTGTCAATAAGTTCTATTTAACGTCAAATCAAAAACTCAATAAGTACCTTCTTTAATAAAATTGACCAGATGTGACAAAGTGAAATAAGCGTCAAATCCATTTGAGTTTGATTCATAATCCAGTTGGAATCTCCATCATTACCAAACAAATTTGCGGACCAAATTGTAATTGGACTGCTCCAAAAGATCGTCAACCCCGTAAGCTTGGGGGTTTAATTTTTATCCTCTTGCTCCTCTGTCACCGGTGACTTGGAATTGGAGTTATTAGTCTAATTTATAAAATCCTAATTAATCTTAAATAAATATTTAGGGATCCTCTTGTGCTATTCATTAGTAATATTATTTAAATTGTATTTAAACACCTTGAAATATTTGTGAAAATATATAAAAGGATTAAAATCATCCTGTACTCATGTGATTTGATAAATTATCAATTAAGTCTTTATAATTTTAAAATTATGAAATAAAATTTTAAAGTTTTAAATTATTCTTATTCGTTAATCTTCCGTGAATTTTGTTCTACATAAATTACAGCATGTCCATGCGATACGCTACGTAATACTAGATTAATGAATGAAATTAATTTAAAACTTTAGAAATTTATTTGATAATTTACCAAATTATAAGGATTTAATTGATAGTTTATCAAATTATAAGGATCTAAATAATTTTAAATTCGACTATTGAATTATTTTGATAATTAAAATATAATTTTTAATAATTGAAAAATATGTATTATAAATATTGTGTCCTTTTAATAAAGTATACATAAATTTTAAATTAAAAATTTTAAAAATCAAAGAAATTATTTAAAAAATTATCGTTTACAAATGTAATATTTATGATATCACACATACACACACATATATAAGAGTAATATAAACATATTTATCATATTAATAATACAGTAATAATTACTTTTTATATTGATAATAATTTGGTTTAGATATTCAATTCTAATTGAATCTTAAAAAATATATTGAAACTTATTTGAATTTAAATTTATTTAAACATGATTTAAATAATTAATTTTATATTAAAAATTAATTAAATTAGCTTTGAAATTTTTAGTTCAATTTGAAATAAAATAAACCGCTTAAATTAAATTAAATTAAATTTACTTTTTGACTTTTTTATGAAATTTTTTTCTTATATTCCTTATAAAGTTCTAAATGTAGTTTAAAAAGTTTATATAACTAATTTTACAAATACTTTACATTATTTAGAGTTAATTTTAAATACGAATAAGTTTTAACTTATTTTATTTAAATTCATTCTTTACTAAATACAAAAATTTTTATAAGTTATATAAAATCATATTTAAATCAAATTATTATCATCTAAAAAAATTTATGAACTTAAAACAATTAATAATGTATTATTTATGCGATAAATACATTTACAATGCCATAAATATTGAACTTGTAAAAGATAAAATAATTTTATGATTTTTATGATTTTTTAAATTTTAATTAAAAAATTTTTACTTTATTAAAATGATAAAATATTTTAAAATACAATCATTTAGTTACTAAAATTTTATTTTAATTATTTTAATTATTTAATTATTTAAATCCTTATAATTTTGATAAACTATTAATAATGTCATGTAATTTGATATATTATTAAATAAATTCATGATATTTCAAATTAATTTTACTTATTAATTTAGCATCATATGACATATCACCTGTTTAAAAAATTGTTACATGTTATTAGTTTATATATGATGAAGTTAATGACGACTAAAAAATAAAAATAATTTAAAATTTTGAAAATTTATTTAAAAATTTTAAAATTATAAAAAATTAAGTAGTAATTTTCCTATAATTACATTACAGGATATGGAATAATTTGAACCTTATATAAAAATATAAAATGTAGTGCTATGGTATCCATTTACAGTAAGCTCTGCGTTTGGCTCCTATTTTGGCAACTAGACATTTGCCTTCTGATGCATTAGAAAAAATTAGAATCCCGTGTTTCCGCCACTACCGTTGGAACGCTACGCTTCCGATCACTGCCCTGTAACAGCCCTCGTATCACCAACCCCAAACAAACGTCTGAAGATCACCGCCGTAGGTTGCGCTTGGCGTATTTCCGTCATTAAGCACCCGAATATCCCTTCTGCTTCCACCGCAAAAATTCTGTCCTCTTCTCCAGACCCTTTATCTCTCCTCGCCGAGAAAAAGTCACCGTCATGCGCGTGGTTACACGCTCTACAACAGTAGTTCTTCTGTTAACCTCGGTCATAACAATCCACCTCCTCGGACGTGTCGTTGCTTCACTCGCTGTCTCTCTCTCCCACCCTCCGCTGTGTTCCCTTTTCTTTTTCTGGTCTCTCTCCCTAAAACCTTGCTAGGGTTTTGGGTGATTTGGTTGAAGCTGGTCCTGATTGTTGCTATACAATTCCTCTTTAAGGCCACACAATGATTGACAAAACCAAGAATCATAAGAAGGCTTTGATCAGTGAAGAGGATATCTCCACTCTATTACAAAGGTGTCTTTTTGGATTAAAACGTCCTTCTTTGTTCCTTTTTCTAGTCATTCTTTTGGTTTTTGGGGTTTATCATGGAATTGATGTTAATGGGTTTTTGTTGGGTTTTGTAACATAGGTATGCAGCAACTACGGTGCTGACATTGCTACAAGAAGTGGCTCAATTTGAAGGAGTGAAAATTGACTGGAATGCTTTAGTAAAAAGGACCAAAACTGGGATTTCGAATCCAAGAGAGTACCAGATGCTTTGGAGACACTTGGCATATCATAACGCTTTGTCTGACAAACTCGTCGATGGAGCTCCGCCTCTGGTCTACTTCTTCTGTTCTTCTTTAAGAGAATATTAGTATATTAGCTACATTTTATGTTTGGTTGAATTTAGAATTAGGATCTTGCAGGATGATGATAGTGATTTAGAATGTGAAGTGGAGGCATTCCCTGATGTTTCGAGTGAAGCGTCAGCCGAGGCTGCAGCATGCGTCAAGGTGTGAGATTTTGTTGAAATAAATTTACAATATGGTTGATGGCTATTTTCAACTTGGGAATTAAATTGACTTGTTGCAATAGTTTGATATGGGGGCAAGACTCTGGGTTGCTTAAATTTACCTTAAACCGAACACAAAGCATCAATGGTCGAAACATACTTAGAAAATTGTTTGTTGAAGCAGATTATTATGAAAGGAAATATTATGTCTCTAAAAGATGAGATCTTGAAGGAATAACGAATGCGGAGACTGTCATCTTCCTTTTACAAGTATCTTTTAGTAATACTTGCGATGATATTGGAAGCCTAGCTATTTAAACTTAAGAAATTATTTCATGGAACATTTGTCATTCAGCGAGTCTTGCATACTTGCATTATTCCACGTCGTCAATCTAAAACCATTTCTGTTTTGGAGTTTGCAAGAGATTGAAAATTTCATCATGTCTCTGGGTTAATTGGTTGTAGCTAAACATGCCATTTTCTTAATGCAGGACACAAATTTTTAGTATATAATGTTTTGTTGTTGTTGGGATCAATTCATACAGATTGAAGTTAATGGCTGTTTTTACTAGGTAATGGTTGCTTCAGGTATACTTAGTGACTCTGGTAACCCAAATAATGGAACAGTTGAGGCTCCCTTGACCATTAATATACCCAATGGTCAATTTTTTAGAGCTACTTCAGCCAATTTACAGTTGCCTGCACAAGGGATGAACATTACGGTTCCGGTTTCTGTTCAGAAGCAGTATCTGCCTGCCATGACATCTTCTGAAGGAATGGATGCAAACCCGTTGACTGTTGGCACTATTCCTGCTCGTAGGAAAAGAAAACCATGGTCAGCAGCAGAGGATATGGAACTTATGGAGGCCGTGAAGAAATTTGGTGAAGGGAATTGGGCAAACATCTTGAGAAGCGAGTTCAAGGGAGACAGAACACCATCTCAGCTCTCTCAGGTTGTTTCCCTTGTGTTAGATGCTGTTCATTGTTTTGTTCTCTATACTGCCTCTCCTCCCATACTATATTCCACTGGCGGCCTCAAAAGAGCCCCCCACCCCAACCACTGGCCCTACTGTTTGCCATTTTTAGTGATCATGTTTTCTTACAGGCACATTTCCAATGGTTGGGACTGCTGTCATAGCCTGTGATATGATTCTTTTTGAATGACCAAAAAAACAAAAAAAAAAGGATTTCTTAGCATTGACTGAGGATACTTGAACTGTAAATTGGATATGTCCAAGAATAAAAATTGTGTGATATAAAGGGACAACACATAACTAGGGCTTAATATTTATTCAATTTTAGTAAATATTTTGAGGCAGTCAGGTTTTCAGGATTAACAGATGCAGTTCTGCTGCATGATCTTGGAAGGAGAATATCCTCTAGGTAATTGTTTAATATCAGGTCTTGATGAAAAATGTATTCTGGTGGTATCTCATCAAATTGACTGTACTCGAGAGCATAATGATGACTAAAGCCATATGTGAAGTGGCTGCAGCAGAACTAAAGTGGACAGCAAGACTCAGATTGAGATGGTTTTGATGTTTGTATAACCGTTGTTAGGTTAAACATTCTTATTCTCACACAGAGCAAACCGTTGTCATCTAGTCCGGTCAAGATGTCTGGGCTCCACCCAGTTATCCCGGGTTCAAATCCCGGCAACGGATAATTTTCTGTGTACTGTGAATCTTATGATAAAGTTTTTATCTTAAAAGACCTTAGATCTGTGTTTAATTTTTGATTACTGAAGTTGAAAAATGAATTTGTACTTATATAACAAATATTAAGCTGAAATAGTGTGCACCTGTTTTTGGGGGTGGTTTAAGTTTGATGCATGCTATTAAAAATTTCCTTTTGCTTTGTTCTCCTAATTGTCCTCGTTGATTCCAAGCAGAGGTGGGCCATTATCCGGAAGCGACAAAGCAAATCGAGTCAAGCAGCCAACTCTAGTGGCTTGCAACTTTCTGAAGCACAGCGAGCTGCACGTCATGCAATGAATTTAGCCCTTGATCCACCTAAAAACTTGATCACAAATAATTCTGGTAATCTTGTGTTTATCCTCTGGTTAGTTATTGCTGACAAATACTTTGCCTGTGGAACTAATCTGCAGAAAAACAGAGCTAGATTTATGATTGCAAAATTGGGGGTCTTTCTTTTGGCTTTTTTTTTTTAAACCTAACGTTGCCAGTTTAGTTTATATTGTTTTTGTTTATCCTATGTGCAAAATTTGAAGATCTATTCAACCTATTGGGGAACAGGTGGGACAATTTTAAGTACATTAACGAACTCAATACCTCCTAATGCTGTACCTGAATCTTCGGCTGTCCAATACCAGTCTCACCAAAATCCCAACTTGACAAAATTGTCTTCAATGGCTTCAGCTTCCACGGCAAAAACTCATGATGAAGTTTCTAAAGACCCATTTGCTTCAAGGACTAACGGTAGTTATTCTAAAATCTCTTCAGTTCATGTGAATTTTGACATGCAAATCTTGAACAATTATTCAGGAAATGTACTACAGGCGGGAAACTGAGAAAGAATACAACCACTACTTCGGTACCTTTTAACTCTGCATCTGAAGCTTCACCTGCTCAGAATAATTCTCAACAACCTATTGTTACCAAATCAACTCCAATAGGAATTGTGGGTTCTGCAACAAATTCTCAGCCAACTTTTAAAAAGCCATCGATGACACCTGATTTAAGTTCAGTTCCAGTTGTTGCTGTTGCTTCTGGGGCATCTATAGCTACTCAATCAGATGCTGTTTCCCTGTTTGGGGTTGCTCAAGCGAATGATGCTGTCCATAGTATGCCCACAGGTGGTTCTTCAACAATATCACAGATGTCTGAGACGGTGACACCTCCACTTTCAAGCCATTCAGCTGTCGTATCTAGTTCTGCGCATACTGGTTTGGTGAAAGCTTCCTCACCAGCAACACTGGACACTTCACTAGCTTCTGAATCATCCTTGACTGTGTTCCCCAAACATACTACGGCTAAACCTGCAGAAACTTGCAGATCTTCTGAGACAGAAGGTTTGGCAAAGGAGCACAAGGACGATGATGCTCCTATCTCGAGACATGAGCCTAGTGAACGAGTTAAAGAAGATAGAGATGCATTAATAGACAAGAAAGTGGAGTCTACAAATCAACCGGTTGTTGCTGAGAGTTGTAATTCCTCGATAAAATTGGCAACAGCTGAGTGTGAGCTGGTGCATGTCGATGAGAACAAGCCTGAAGGGAGTCGAAATGCAAATGATGATATGAAACAGTGATTCCCCTGTCAAGGTAGGTAAAAATTGTGTCTTTAAAGGGCGATAGTGAGAATCAGGGCATGAATTGTGTGCAGTAATAAACTGATTGCTGCAAGAAGTTCAAAGTCTGACAATGGGAGGTCTTTGTGAGAGTATCTTGTGAAAAATAGCAGGAAATTTATTCATTTCTCTTTTAGTCCGTTGCTTCAGGAGTTGTTTGTGTACATTTGTTACAGAATCAAGTTGAAAGTAATTAAATGTGTATTTCTACTACAACTTTGTATTTATTTAACTATGGCTATGATATTGGCAGGGATGAAAGGTATCTTTTGGTTTAAAATGTGGGAATCGTTTGACGACTAATGCTTCGCGTCAGCAGCCATCTCTTATTTCATAGTCCTTTTCAAAGACATCTTAAATTAGAATTAATAATTTGAGATGACATAAAGAATCTAAAATTAAAAATAGACAGCTTAAAATTCTTAGAGGATTAACACATCTTAAATAAAAAACTTTACATTTAAAATTAATGTAACTGCGAATTAGGAAACAAAAATTACTGCAAAGAGAAAAAGAGGCAACAGACTAAAATTTAGGTAAGTAATGATTGATGAACACTGCATATAAAGAAGGAACAAATGGCCTAAATTTGTGTCAGATATCAATTGAACATTTGAAGCTAATTATAGTTAAACAAATTGCAATAAAAAATGCTATTGGAAAATAAAGAAGAAAAGCAAACGAAAGCTCAAAATAGAGAAAGTAAACGAATTATAATAAAATTCATGTGCTTTCTCTCGTTGTGATAGAGAGCCCTTCATGTCCTACTAAAAGGTTTAGTTTTTAGAGCATATTTGGTATCATTTCTCGTTTCTGTTTTTTATTTTTATTTTTGTGTATGTGTATTAGTTTATATGA
>JAOXYD010000002.1:4066475-4083222 GCA_028565735.1 Pinacopodium congolense
AGAGTGGCAGAACATCAGACCGGACCATAAACTATTTTAATAACTTAAGCCAATTATTATAGTAGATGAACCAAGCTGCCACGTATGATAATTTTATTGGTTTTATTTATATATAAGGAAAAGTGAGAAACATCTGACCAACTTTGAACACGGAAGTATAACTGGCGGCTTCGGCTTTCAAATGCACTGAGACGGTTAAAATATTAATCGATTCACCTTCTGCTAGTTTTTAGGATCATTATGACGATCTACAAATCATTAAAGTTTTTTTGTTTTAAAATTAAAGAAAAGATTAATTATATTTTGAAAATAAAATATATTTTGAAAATAATACTATAAAATTTTCAACTCCTGAAATCAGTATATAAGTTAAAGACTTGAGGTGTTAATTGGGTTATTAACTTTTGAAATTTAATATCATCTGCTTTTTATTATTTATTATTTATTTAGGTTGTTGAGCAGAACTATTTACCCAATAGCACTACACGTCTACACTCTCAGCATGAAAGTGCAATCGAAGGGTTAACTAGAACGTAGAAACCACCTCGGGAAGATATGATGAAAACCAACTCTTTTTAATTGCTCAGTTAGGCGGGCATGGGCCGCCGAGCTGGGTAACGCTAGCTTGTGACCCAAGTGGGGGCATTAAAGTGGTGGAACGTCAGATTCGACCAGATGGTTGGGCTCGATGAGGCTTTCTTCTGGCTCGTCCGATCCAAGTTGGGAGTTGACCCATGCTGCTCCAGTGAAAGCCGGGGTGGCTTGAGTCCTAAAGCGGAGGGCACCGCGTGAGGCTGGCTTCACAGAGCAACGATTACCTTACGCTCTCGGCAGTGGATGGATAACGAACCGGTGCCTCACTAGCCCAGATGGCCTGATGGTCTGACCTAATTGAACCACCACTTTTTTATTTTTATTTTTCTTTTTTTCTAATTGACACCGCGCGGTAATACTCCAGGTGTAAGCTCCTCCTTATTATGAAAATTGTAATCAATTAATATTGTCATACACATTATTATAGAATGAACTGTGGTTAGAAATCAAATACATTGCATCAATTGATTTAGGCGGTAAATTTAAAATTTTGTATAACACCTACCCTTCCCAAATTTCCCGGGTGCCAACACAATATTCAAATATTGCTTAAAAACAATTGGTGCTTCATAATTATTACATTTGAACAATTCAAATGTATATAATAATTTAAATTAATGTATACTCAACAAATTATTAATTAATAGTCAAAATGATTTAAAATAATCAAAATTAAATTTTTATTTCAAAAGCCAAGTTAAACCCAAGATACATAATGGGAAGCGATGCATTAATTACAAAAGTATTCTAATACAATAATTCAAAATAATTGATTACTCAGATTGAATTTCGTGTTTTTTCTCGTTATATTTAAAATAAATTTATATTCAAATTAAAAATATAATAATAGATTCAAATACAAATAAATATTTTTAGTTTTTGAATTTTATTATTAAAAGTTTAAAATATTAAAAAACAAGTAAATTAATTTTTACTAAATAAATATTAATATTGTATGGCTTGAATTATTTCACAATTCAATTTTAGTACAGATTGTTAACTTAATTTTTTAAAATATAAATTGATTATAATTTTCAAGTTATTTTAACCACGTAGGCCAATTATCATAGTAGATGACCAAGCTGCTTGTTTGATAATTTTATTGGTTTATTTATATATATGGAAAACTGAGAAACATCTAAACAAATTTGATCACAAAAGTGTAATTTTCGGCTTCGGCTTTCGAATGCACTGAGACGGTTAAAATACTAATCGATTCACTTTTTGTTTAGTCATTAAAGTTTTTTGCTTTATAATTAAAAATAAAGATTGGTGCTATTTTGAAAATAAAATAGTTTCTGAAAATAACATTGAGCAGAACTATTTAGCTGTGCTGCAAAGTGTTGACTGAAAACCACCTCGGGAAGACATCAATGGAACCAACTCCTTTTAATTGCGCAGTGAAGAGCTTCTGACTCGCCGAGCTGGGTAACGCAGGCTTGTAATCCTAGCGGAGGCATCAATGATGTGGAACGTCCGGTTGGATCACATGGCGGAGGGCACCGGGTGAGGCAAACGAACCGTTGCCCCACGAGCCCACGTGGCCTAATGGTGCGACCTAACTGGAGTACTGGACTACCACTTCTTTTTTAAATTTTTTTTTACTAATACTATCTACGGACACTGCGCAGTTCTCCAGATGTAAGGTCCTCTTATTATGAAAATGGTAACAAATAAAATTGAAGCATTTACTATTAGAAGTTCAATAATATTTCGATTCTAATGAACCGCAACTGAACCACTTTGCAACAGAAATGGCTTTTTAGGGGTGAACGGAAAATTGAGAGATTTGGCAACATTGGGTGGGCTGGATCTTAAATTTTGAGACACAATATCTATTTCATTGATTTAACTAAATATGAATTTGAATACCCCATGAAGCCTTCGGTAGCAAAGACCATTCACGTTGTCCACTATCCTTCGTACTCTGTTAGAACCTTGACACTATTCACTATGGCATATCATCAATCTACCTTCACAGGCAGGCTCTATCCAAAAGAATTATAAAAGAAGAAAAACGAAGTTCCGACTTTCTAAAGCCTAAGTTACAAATGGAGATCTTCTGATACGCTCCCAATCAAATCTCCCTCCCCAAAGGAACACGTAACACGACGTCGTTTCGCAGCTTGTTGGTCTTCCAACTCTGCCTCGTCATTAGCAATTGTCTGCACCTCGTCTCCCATGATTTCCGCCCCTTCAAGTTCTTCATGCCTTTCTCTTTCTTCTATAGAGTTTTCATTTTCATGTAATGATGCAGCCATGGCATCTGGAGAGGTAAGGTTGTGATCCTCAGAGCTATGCAGAACTGTAGAAATATCCAGCATCTCATTAGAGGTAGAAGCAAGGCCTTCTACTAAACAATCCTTGTTTTCCATTGATGTATATCTTTGTTCATCAACGTTCTGTTCACAAGAACCCACATTTCCCTCCATATGGTCATTCTCAATGATGCCTATTTCTGAATCATCTGAATTGGAAACCGATGCTTCTGAAGGAGATCCATCATCCTCTACTTGCATAGAAGTCCCAGGATTCCAAGATGGATCATCTCTGAAACCTCGAAATGAGAATGGAACAGAACCAAACTGGGGAGTCATGCCAGTAATATGGTTGAAACCGGTGTCTCCAGATGAGTAATAAAGAAGCTGCTCCTCAGGTTTTGCACCATTCTGCAAAAAAATGAAACATGGGTAAAGCTGCAAACACTAAAAGAAATTGTAATAAATTTCCGAGACAGATCTTGCTTCAATTCCAACTTTGCAAACACTAAAGAAAAGATAGAGAACAGAACATTTTATTTTGAAAAAAAAAAAAAGAGAGAAAACTCTCCTTACAAAGACGATGCTTCTTAGATTTATTAGATGTAAGGTGGATACCTCTATCTGCGGAAGAGCACAATTGAAGTGGTAATATGAAGATGGCTGGTCAAAGGATGATAGTCCTGCTGTAACTCCTGGCTCAAAAAACTCCCTGAGAACCAAACCTGAATCATTTACACACCCAGAGTTCCTCATTGTAGAAGTGTCCAATAAAGTGATCTCAATGCTCTGGCCAGGATCAGAATCAGCTATTCTACAAGATAATGCGGGATTGCATCCCTCAGAAACAAACTCTACTCCACTTTCTTTGTGATCATCTTTTGAAAAATCAGAATGCAGCTTATCCCCATATTCTCCATCTTGAAAACGAATTTTGAGGAGCTCGGAAATCAGCCTCTGTATGAGAGTGCGTTTAAGAGATGCCTCAGATGGTGGAAACCAATCAACAGTAAGCTGTTTCGGAGAGAAAAACATGATTGAGATCAATATGATATATGTCTCAAAAAATATTAAATGCCCAAGGGCTAGATAAGCAGTTAGAAGCATTCATCGGCCATTAGGCTAAGCTAGCCTCTATAAACAACCTTCAACTAAAAATTTACAAAAAGTAATTTGGCAGCATCCTTACTGAAAACATTTTGAATAGAAACGAATAATAGCTTTAGGCTTCAGCTAAAACAATTTATTGTATTTTAGTTTTCAAGATTACTCTTCATCTCAGACCTAGTCTGAATTTAGACATAGCCACAAGCTAAGAATGCATAGTAGAAGCTTCTATTGATCTCTATTTTCTATATCCACCCAAATGTGAGTATCAGAATATGTCATTGTGTTTTGCATCCATATTTCCAATCCCCAAGTATGGCCTAAAATATTGAGGAATTAAGATTGGATACTTATTTATAAGAGAGGTAAAACATGTGGAAAGAATTAAAATCTGGAGAAGCTTCAGGTGGAGTGAATAAACTTACGAATTTAGAGAAGTCATTTATTTTGAAAGGGTTGAAATCCACAGGGGCATCAACTAAAAATAGCTCTAAATAGTGGAGCAGGAACAGTCCACAATCAAACATATTTTCCTGCTGTGGCAGCTGTGTAAACAAGAAGTAAATGTCAGATGTAAACACAAAACCTTTTAAGAACAGTATCTGTTTATTAAACCAGGTGCTGAGGTCCTCTTGGTATGTCTGTTTGTGCATACAAGTGCATGCACATGTCTACAAAATTTGTGTGAATGCACGTGTGTGTGTGTGTGTAAGAAAGAGGGCAATGGGGGGAGAGAGCGGTAGACAATGAAAGGAATTTCATCAACAGCCACCAGCAGAAATATTATAAGACCATACCTCCAATGGTACAAACCGTAAATTCAAGAACTTTGACGAAAAATCTGCCTCCGTTTCCTTGTGCCTCTCCTTCCACTCCTCCCACAAGTAACTGCCACATCAAGATGCAACAGTGACAAACAGAAGTATATGAGTGACATTTAGAAAGGCATGGAAGATGATCAAACCAACATCAAAGAAAAAGAATAAGTGATAAAGTAAGGAAGTTAATGGGCCAAAGCTGCACTGGCAAAATGGATCCTGTCAAACATGACAACATCAGATTGTGCCGTGTGTATTAATTGTGTGTGTGTGAACACCTTGCCACCTGTTTTCAACAGAATTTCATTTGTCCAAAATAGAATAACCAATCCAATTTAGGCACTTATAGTTTTTAGTGGCTGCTAAGTGAAGGCAAATTATTGAATTTGAATAATCTTTACTGCAAAAAAGCTATTTATGATCATGAACATTTACATTCTTCATTGTGACTTTGTAAGAGCAGAAAAGTCAACTAGAAATACCTTTGAATAAGAGTTTTTAGACCCGCATGAGTTCCTTTGATAGAATCCATATGCAGTACACATGGTACTCTCAGAGATTTCCCTGGCTCTTCATCTGATATTATATAAAAGACATGGGTGAAAAAACAGAAACCAGAGAGCCATCATAAGTAACAGTAGAACTAACCTTTAAAACTAGCCACTTCACCAGGATGACATATTACTAGTAAACTCCAATGAAGACTGTTGCCAAATAACATTAAACATCATATGAACAAAGAATTCCAAGCAACATATATATAGGGAACAGCATGCTCTTCATATCATTTTCTTACTTGAAATTTACAGGGATGAAAACATAGTCCTTCCCGAAGAGATCCACTTTCCTTGTCCATTTATGAACACGCAAGAAAGCAGCTCTACCATCAGAAGCACTAGACGGATCTTTGTCTAGATCAGCAAGTTTCCGAAAAAAAAAGCTATTGAAAAAGTGAAACCTATGCTTTTCCTCAGTTGGGATCTGATTCTTCAGATACCTGCAAAACAGTTGCAGTTCAAACACATGCTTGATCACAGAAAAAATTGAATCTTATAAAGACAGATCATGTTGGAGATAACCTCCTTCTACTAATATCATGCTAGGCTGATTTTTTTATTGAAGCAACATGAATCACTGAAAGTAAGGTCTGACCACAAGAAGAAATTTGAAACACCAAAAAAAAAAAAAAAGTCTTAAGTAAATTAATGTTAAAGACACATTTATGTTCAAGAAACATTCATTGTATGAATACAATCTTCATCACCATTGAGTAGCGGTGGCAGAGTCATAATTGCATAAAGAAATGTGATGTAAAGAAACTTACTTGATGTAAAAGTCAATAATGGTATCATTAATGAATGTCTCAGGTTGTAATAGATCTACATCTCTCTTGCTGATAGAAACAGCATCTGAATCCCCTTGCGGATAGACAACATCTTCAAAGGCGTCATCAAAACTGTAAGGGGTAAAAGATTTTTCAGATCTGTCATAAAAGTGTTACACACACACACACACACACACACAAACATATTTATGCCATCTACAATTATTTAAAAAACTAGGATAAGCCCAGTGTTTTGACTCACAGATAAAGTTAGTCCTCTACATCATATACACAAAGATTCAAATTCAACATGCAATGGCAAATGATACCTCTGTGCCAAAGAAATAAATGTTGGCTACATTGTAGAAGAGCATAAAGAACATTCATCTAAATGACACAGTCCTCCAAACTCTAAAGTGAAAAAACTCCTCAGATTTCAAAAGCCTCATTAGGCAATTTAAGGATTACATATGCATTGTATCCTTTAGGGAAGGTATGATTAGATCAAATGCTCTACTAAAATAAATCCACAAAAACTCAATTTCACTCAAAAAAAGTTATTTTCATTGCTAACATTTGAGACAATAACAAAATTCTAACTTCTAAGTTGGACTCCAAAAAGTTTAAACAGAAATGAAGAGCCAAAATCAGCCAAAAAGAAAAAAAGATTACAAAGCAAAAAAAAGATTACAAACATTAAACCAAGCATGAAGTCCAAGTTTAATATAACATGGCAGACTAGGAGGAGGATAAGATTTATTACTCACTGTGGAAAATAAGGCCTTTGTCGAAGTGAATCTGCTCTTCCATCACTAGCAACATCCACACTACAATAGGACATAAAAAAGGGAGAGAGTATTTAGACAAGAAAGAAAAGCCTTTACAAAAATACAATAATAGTCAACTACCAAATCACAAAGCCTTCCCCAAATTCGCAAACAATTGAAAGAGAAAACTCTTTAACATGCAGGACAAAAAACATGATTGCTGCTCATAACAGCAGAGGATGCAGAGTCACAAATTTTATGCATCTACAAACTTTATGCTGATTATCAACACCCTTTGCCTTCGTCTAGAAGAGAATGAAGATATACTTTTCCACCAATTTTTAATTGGAAAATATGATTGAAGATTCCTCTTTTTACAGCTGCAGGATAGCATTCCAAGTAACTTGACTGTACCATGCCAGTGATTCCAAGCATTTAACTTCGTAAGTTTCAAAGCCAATCTATACAAAGAAAATCACAAACTGAGCTCCATAGGGCTCTCACCCACTCACAGAGCATTTTGAGCTTCTAAACTGGTAAGCAAATTATATATGAGTCAATCGGTCAGACATAAAGATATAAACTCACAGCAAGGCAACAGATTGTAATATATGCATCTACTGCAATCAGATGGAGGGAAGAGGCTTATTATATCAATTTATTTAACAATTAAGTACAAGATCTCAACAGAAGAATTCTTAAAAGACATAAACTATATTAAGAATACACAAAATCCACTCCTGGTTAGCCATTAGATAGAATATTAATTATACAGAAAATTCTCATTAACAACAGATTTTTCAAATGCTTACTCATCCACAGTCCTCCAAACAGCAAGGTATCTCATATTCAAAGAAGTTAAGTGTTCCCACGTCCCAATCCAGTTGGGCTCAACAACTGCAAACTCCAACTCCTCCATATCTGGGCACATAAGATTAGCATATAAAATCAACTCAACAAAATGCTGAAGGACAAAATGAAGCTATAAAAGCTCTTAGAACCAGAATGCAGAACCAGACTATCTGTTAGCAATTAACTAGTTTTCAAAACCTTAATATTATACAGTATCTACAAATGACAAAACCTCAAAAAGATATTCACCCCTACAATCACTTCAGCCAACTATTTAACCACAGTAGACAAATCACAATTCTATGTTCATCGTGTAACAGATTCATGGAGCACCTTTTGTAGATGGAAACCTGTTAATCAAAGTTTTCTTTTCTGCAAAATGCCAGAAAGTCTCAAAACAATGCACGTGAATATTTAGGGCCTATTTATTTAGGATATGCAAATTTTGGAACAAGCTAGGACAAATCCAAGATCAAGAACATAACTTGAGAAGTTATATGACATCTAAATGCATGAAAAAAGAGCACTATTCCACCATGAAGCATTGAATTAGTAGAAGGCCACCAACCTGATACGCCATATGCATTATCATCTTGTACTGCATCCTTCTTTGACAGCATGTGAAGCTTAATTATGACAGTGTCAAACTTCAGGCATGCAGATAAGATCTATTAGCACTATAACAATATCTTAGTATCATAAAATAAGCTGCCAAAGAAAACTGGGACCAACCTTTTCAAGGTTATAGGACTCTACGTGGATAATATCATCGATTCCCATCTCAATGCTGAAGTACTCTTGGTCGGTATGTGCAGTCAAACCATTAATTTTAATCCCGTTAGAAGAAAAAGTTACACGGCATCTAGAATGACACTTATGCTGATATACAACATAATCAACAACGAAATTCACATCATCCTGCAAAATTCACACAAAGATACAGTGAATAAATCTAGAGTTCATTTACCAACAAAAAGGAATAAACCTAAAGTTCGCTGGTCATCACAATTATCAGAACAGCAGTCAGCATCTTCATTTTTATCAATATACTCTGTATCACTCAAAGGTAAAGCCTTCACTTTACTAACAACAAATCAATCAGAAATATGGAGTTCAAAATTTTAATCAAATTTAGGCACTATAAGTTCCTAGAAACTAATAAAGGATCTATGAACACCTAAGGTGCTATCAAGGAGCAAAAGAAATTAAAAACAAAAAAATGCCAAAAACAATTAATACTTGAAAGCAAGGATCCTGTAGTAGTTCAACAAATTAAGTAACTGAAAAGAAAGGATATACTATACCGTTCTAGACCCACTGGAACAATCACTTGCTTCACCACTATTCACATTAACTGAAATCAAGCAGAATACCTTTGTAAGATAACAACCCAAACATCCATACATCCAAAGGAAATGTACCATGAATTAATGAAAATTGCAAGTAAATACCACCATCCTCTGAAATATCATGAGTTTGACTAGATGGAGAATTCTCATCCATGCTTCCTTCAGCATCTGATTGCACATCAACCGGCTTACTCTGAATATTCAAATGATGAAGCAGAAATTAATCATCCAACAGATTTGACAAAAGGATGGATGGATTAGAATTTACTTGATATCAGAGAAAAGAATGTACACTAGATGGAGAATCTGAGAGTCCACCAGCCAACTGGCATTTCCATGGCAGATCCATATTGGGATGAATTTTTTGCTGAAGAATCAAACAATTTGATGGTGCAACTGAATCCAAGCCAGAATTTCCTTCTTCTTCTGAGAAGTCCTCCCCCACCATTACCACAGGGGCATCTGTACTAGCATTGTCGCAACTTTGAAGGCATTCAATAGCATCAACATCTACACAATGCAAACTGTCAGTATCATGCCTCAGGACATCAGGTCCATGAGAATCTGTGAATACAGAAACGATTATTAAATAACATAACCTGACGCTCAAGGAAATACATTAAAAAGGAATTTTAAAAAAAATACATGAAGGCTTGTGGTATTATTGCATGTATTAAAAATAATACCAAACAAAGAGGATAACTTAGAAAAAGAACTCAATGAACCCACTACAACAATACTGGTTAGCAAAATGGACATTTTACCGATTAACGATACTAAATTTTAAAAATTGCATCCATCTTTTCATAAGACCCACGAAACGTATAATGCCGTACTCGAAAACTGGTCTACTAAATTTCTGAAACTATCCAAGTTCTATACCTAAGTTAACAATGCAAAGTTCAATGGCCCAACTAAAAAATACAATCACAGCTAAACGTCAGTTGAATTGAGATCATCATTGTAACGCTACCGCTTTCCCGTAATCAAACGAAAGAAAAATAGAGCTCTGTTAAGAAGAATCGAGAACCGTACCGTGTTCCCGAAACTCATACTCCAAATTGTCAACGTTAGGGTTTTTGAACTTGCTCAAGAATTTACCAGCGACGAGCTCCGGTAGCTCGTCTTCCTTCTTGAAATCGAAAACTCCAAGAGCGTTCTTCATCGGAACGCAGAGTTCAATGGTGATCGGAGTCTACAAACGGAATCAGTAACGGAAAATTTTCAGAAACATTGAGTCAGAAAGTTCGTTGAGAAAAGGAGAGCTGACCCTAACACAAATCAGCCATTAGAGCGAGGGATAAGTAGAAAACCCGAGACGTTAAATGTTGACGCTCAGTGTAAGAGAGTGAGAAGCAAACTTTCATCGGAGTAGCGGGTGAATTATAGATTGCCGTTAGGATGGAAGCGTTTATCTCACGCTCATTGTCAAAAATGTGATGATGGAGTCCCAAGCTAAAACGGAAAACTCGTTTTGGGCTTATTTGGACATGAAAAGAGGAAACAAAAGAAGGGAGGAACTATAAACTTAACCCCATTCTTTTCCATTATTTCCGTGTCGTTACAAGCTGACTACTTAAATTCCTTTTTTATTTTTCCTTCTTAACATAATTTGTATTTTTTTTTTCTTTTTCAAGTTTGATCTTATTAGTTTTCTTTATTGGATATAACAGCTTATTAGTTTTTAACTCACAAGTCAAATTCAACTGCTAGTCTTCAAATGTCAATTCATATAGACTGAATTTGGAATAATTTTATTAGACTAATCTCAATTTTGTAAGCTTGAAAAAAAAAATTTATTTACTTACAAATCAGAAAGATTCTTAATAAAAATATACTGCAGGGTTCAAATTTGTAAAAACTGAAAAACTACTAATTATACAAAAAAAAACTTGAGACATATTATTTTATGAACAATTTTTAATTGTAATTAAATTCTAATTATTCTCTTTTTAAAAAAATTCTAATTATTCTTAATAAATTAAGATTTTATTTTTATTAAAATTTGAAATTAATATTTGATTAAGACTTTAAGTTCACTCTTTCTAAATAGTTGAAAAGGGCCCTTCTGAGTATGTTATCAACAAAATTAAAAATATATATTTATTGACCATGTAATGCTATCAATAATTATCTATAAGAGAAAGATCATAATATTTTATTCACCTTGTGTAGCACTTAACAAAACAATGACTTATGTGATTATGAATTTTTTAAATGTTTATGTTGATCCTAAAAGGCATTTAAGAGGTGGTGAATTAGATTCTACAAAAATTTCAAATTAACATACAAGAATAAAATTAATAGTAAATTTGTGGAAGCTAAAAAAACTAATATGAAATAAATAATATAGAATGAACGTGTACTTATTAAAAATAAATTAAACAATATAAAAGATAAATTTGATACAACTTACAAATACCTTTTAGGCTCAAGGATAACCCATTTTTCTTTTTCAAGGTTCAAAAATAACCTTTTTTCCTTTTTTCAAGACTCAAGAATAATCTATCAAATCATTTTTATAGGCTCAATAATAACCTCTCTTCCTTTTTCTAAGGTTCAAGAATAATCTATCAAATCTTTTTTATAGAGTCAAGAATAATCTCTCTTCCTTTTTCTAGGTTCAAGAATAACCCTACAAATTCTTTTATAGCTTAACAATAATCTCAAGAATCCAACACATTAAAAGCTCACAGCATAAAAACTAAACTCAAATATGAACTTGTATACACTTTTCTTTCACTATGTCATACTTGTCTGTATTTATAATGTAAAATAGGATGACTATCCATTGATAAATTAATTTCTTTTGAACCGTTGGACAAACTTTTATCCGTTGAGCCATATGACCGTTGCGAATAATCTACTTCAAAATCTTCTTTGTTTGGTTGACCGATAGATTTATTTGGTCTACCGATCTTCGTAACTTTACTTCATTCGGTTGACGGGTAGTTCATTCGATTCACCAATACTAGTTCGATCAACTGATCTTCGTGTTCGATCAGCCGGTTTTCTAAACATGTTTGTTCGGTTGATTGATCTTCATAGTTCGGTTGACCGATCTTCCTTCGGTCAGTCGATGCTTTTTCAACACTGGTGTTCGGTCGACCAAATATCAATGTTTTCTTGATAAAATGCTCTCAATCAACTTATTCTTATACACACTTAAACAAAAATATTAATAGTAAAAATAATTTATCATTATCAAAATAAAGTGGAATCAACCTTTGATTCAACAATCTTCCCATTTTTTATGATTACAAAAACTATGTGATATTATAAACGTGTAACATACAAATCAAACCACTCAAACATGCAAACATCACAAAACTTTCAACTTCTTTCTAATATCACTTCTATCATTCTTCCTCTTTTTGTAATCATAAAAAAGTATACAATCAATTACAAAAAGGTGTAAAAGTTAAATATGAATATATAACTAGTCAAAAATACATATACCATCTACCATTCTCTCCCTTTTTATAGAGATTTGATTCCAATAAGTACGGAACATACAAACATGATACATTAGTCCTCTTCTAAAAATATGTTTCAAATCAATACTCCCCCTTAATAAAAATACTAAGATATCCTTCAAAATACAATAACATACGTATTCAAAAGAGAGACAATGACAACTAACTCTCATTTAAAAGTTCTACAATCGAATATTCATCAACATAGATATCAAATGTTGTAAAAAGGTGATACCAATTGTTGTTGAAAAAGTGATTAAACTGAAAAATCACATACTTGAAACCAAATATAACGAAAAGGAGACATGTCTATACCAATTGTTAACAAAAAATGATATCAAATGCTAGAGGAAAAAAACTTGATGCCAATTGTTGAAAAATAAAAAAACTTGGCGCTGATTATTCTTGTTGTTCAAAAAATATTTTTCAAGGTAAGATACCACAAACATCATAAGTTGTTTAAAAATGACATGTTGGTACCAATAAAGACAATGCTCGACAATGAATGATATGATCAATTTCATCAAAATAACTACTACAATACCAATTGTTAATATCATCTAAAATAAACAAATGACACAACGCATCATCAACAAGTACTAAAAAATGCAACACTTTTCACTTTTAAAAGTGATACTCTAAAAAATCAATAACAACATCAAGATGCAAACAAGTTCAACATACTAATTAAAGTTATTTCATACTTGACACCAATTGTTAGAAAAATCTTAAGAGTCCCAACTAATAAAAAAAACTTTATCAATGACTCCCTCTAAATCCATGTAATCAAATTTTCAATGCAATACATAAAATGTATGAGAAGGATCATATCATCATTGAATCACAAATGCACTCTTACTTGACTTTAAAAAACTCATAGAAGATATAAACTTAATTATGCAATGAAGTTCCATGCTCCTCCTCTATACATGAATTATAATTTAAAATATCATAATCTTTTTCTAAAGATTGAAAATCATGTCTAAAGAATCTTGTCATAAAATGCGTGAAGTCAAAATTTAAAGCTTTATGATTCTTGAAACTTTTTCCATTAAGACATTTCAACTTTCCAAACAATTTTGAATAAACTAATGTATGGAAGCAATTTATTACAAAAAAAACATCAAACCCTTTTAGTAGATAATTTTCCAAAACAAAAGCTTTCAAGCTCCCCCTCAATAAAACAATCTCTCTAAACAATACACAAAATTTTAAACTATATGAAAGGGATCAAAACTTTCAATAAATATAATTATAAAAAATGTTCTCAAAGACTTCAAAGTATACTTACAAGTGTAAAATTAAATCATATATTCCATTAAGAATTTGGACATCCAATAAACATATTAAAGCTTTTATTAAGTTATAAGTTTCAATTTGCTTAAACATCTAAAAGCTAACCATATAAGAATGTCATTCAAAGGCTCTTTAACCAATTGACACGTAATAGATAAAAGCAAGAAATCACAAAAAAATTATTCTTGTAGAGGAACACTCACAAATTAAATAGAGAGAACAACCCAAGTGAAATTAGTATTTTGGCATATTAAAGCAAAAACCATAACAAGAAAAATAAAGAATTTAACTTCACAGACTATTGGTCGACCGAACTTGACCTATCGGTCAATCGATAGTAGGTAGGTTAACCGATATTAGTCCTTCGGTCGACCGATCATACATGCTATCGAAAAACACAGAGAACTTAACCAAAATTTTATTTTAAATACACAGAAGTTTAATAGTTTGGTTGATTGAGTAGTTCATATTCGTCGACCGATATACCTGTTAAAACATATTCGATCGGTCAAACCAATCATATTGGTCTGATAGCTAACAGTACGTAGACATACAGAATTCTCCAAACAACACATTTTCAAGAATTTAATTATAACAATTGTGAAATTTATCAATGTAGGTTCAAGGCATATCTCCCTTTTTATAATTGATCACCAACTTTACTATTTTTAGTTTTTTACATCCTTGGTTCAACAACATTAGTGATTTTTAGTTTTCTTTTATGCTCTTAAAGATACCCTTTAATACCTATAAAATAGATTTAACGAACTTTTGGTACCCATATCATCTTGAGTCTTTGATGGTTAGTTTTATATCTTTCTCGTCCATTCGACAAAATATTCACATTTAAACGATCAAAGCAATATTTTTGAACATGTTTAAAATGACCACAGAAATGACAAGATAATGGAGTACATAATTTATGAGCATGTCTTGATCTAGATCCATTAAAACTGCTAAATGTATCATATAAATAAAGTCCCATATTGTTCCTATATGCATTTCTAGATGTAAACATTTTTCTTTGATGAAAATCTTGTCTAAAATATGCATGAGATATATTTAAAGGCATATGATGAGTATGATAAATATTTTTAGAAACATTAATATGTGCATGATATGCATATGTAATAGGAGGCCTATATGCATCATTTTGATGTGCAATAAAAAAATTATGTCTACTTTTAGGCACATACACCTTCTTTCTATAGTATATGGTGGTCTTGAAGCATACAAAAATGCATAATGCTTAAGTTGAGGTTTATTAGGTGCATTTTGAACATTCCTAGGAGTATATTCATCTTCTAAGTTCTTTGCCTACACAAAATAGTCTTACTAGTAGATTCCTCATTTTTATTACTATACCTTAAACCATGTTTATCATTTCTGAACTTTTAAATACTCAATAAAGTATCTAGTTTTCCTTTTTCCTTATTGAATTTTTCAAGTGATTCCTTGAGGGATTCAATTTCTTTGTTTAGGAATTTATTTTCATTTACAAGCTCATCATTGTCTTTATTAATCAAGGTCATATATTTTTTAAGGTTATTATTTTCCAATTTACACGCATCTAATTCTTCTGAAGCCTTTTTATACATATCATGCAATTACTTAATTCTTCTATGTGTTCTAATACTTTATTATGCGTATAATCATATTCATCTTCATTAGGTAGAGAGCATACCTTGTTGTGTGCCATAAAGTACATGTTGGCTACTTCTTCTTCTTCAAAATCTTTTGATTCGGACCGTGCAGCTTTCAATGCTTTCTTTTTCTTGAATTTATCCTTCTTCCATGTCTTCTTATCCTTTTTTCTCGTCTTTTTCTTCTTCTTCTTATAGATGGGGGCTTTACGATCTCAAATTTCATTTTTCACTACACTCAAAATATGTTGTGTTAAATAACTTATATTTTGAATAGGATGTACTTTTTTTACATGTTAAGGCATTTCGCATGAACTTCTTCAACCTTCATATGATAAATGCGAGCTCCTCATTTTCGCTTTTAAGCGACAATTCTTTATTGTCGCTTTCCTCCTTTTTTGTCACTTTAAATGCCACATTTTTCTTATTTGGCATCTCTTGTTCTTCTTGGATATTTTTCATCCTCATATTATACGTTAGAAGTGAACCAATGAGCTCGCCGAGAGGAAGTGTGCTGAGATCTTTAGCCTCTTGTATCGCCGTCACCTTTGTTTCCCATATCTTTGGTAGGGATATTAAAGTTTTCCTACGTAGCTTAACACTAGAATAAATCTTACCTAGACCTTTTAACGCACTTATAATATTATTAAAATGAGCATACATTGACAAAATAGTCTCATCATGCATCATACAAAGAAGTTCATAATCATGAGTAACCATACAAATTTTGGTCTCCTTGACTTGATTTATACCTTCATAAATAATTTCAAAAGTATGCCCTATGTTATATGCAGTTTTACACATTGCAATCCTATTGTATTCTTCCATACTTAAAGCACAATATAAGATATGCATAACCTTACTATTCAAAGTTATGGATTTGTTTTAATCTAAGTTCTGCTCATTCTCTTTCTTTAGGACTATTTTATTTCCTATGAGCTTAGTACGCATTGTAAATGGTTGAGTTCTCATTGTCCATAAATCAAAATTTCCCCCCATTAAGTAGCATCTCATCATATTCATCCAATGCATATAATTGTTGCCATCAAAGTAAGGTGTTTTATGGGGATTATGTCCATCTAAACTATATAAAAAACCTACATAACTCATTAAATGTGCCATTTGATCTTATCTCACAAATTCGTTAGAATTTACACTCAAAGTGAGACCTACACTCTAATACAAATTGTTGGTCTTAAAAGGCACCTAAGAGGGGGGTGAATTAAGTTCTACTAAAATTTTAAGTAAACACACAAGAATAAA
>JAOXYD010000002.1:4093970-4110234 GCA_028565735.1 Pinacopodium congolense
GTTAAGGTTTTAGAAGGTGCTCTTTTAAAGAAGAAGAAGTTGTCTTCTAAATGGCGTTAGAAAACCCACTAAAAACAATATTAATAAGAGCGGTTGTGGTGGTGGTGATGGCGGTGGTGGCGGTGTTAGTGAAAATGTTGAGGATCAGAACCAGAGGGCGAAATTAGAGTCATTTTGGACAGTGTGCCCTTATTGTTATGTATTGTACCAGTATCCGAGGGTGTACGAGGATTGTTGTATGAGGTGTCGGAACTGTCAAAAGGCATTCCATGCGGCGTTGTTGCCGACGATGCCTCCCTTGGTACCGGGAAAGGACGCGTATTATTGTTGTTGGTCAGTGTTTCCGTTGGGGTTTGCGTTTGGGAATCAGGAAAATGGAGGTAAAGTTAGTGACACCCCACCTGGGTTTCCCAAATGGATGCCGCCTGTGTTTGGTAATCAAAATGGTGGCACGGCAGCGGAGAGTGAAGAGCAGCCAGTGAGGGTGCAGCCCGTACGAGTGGTGGAGATTCCCGATGGGAATGGAGGGGCGACGGTGGAGAAAAGGAAAAGAGGGAGGCCTAGGAAGTATCCTCCTAGAGTATGATGAGTGATGGATTTCTTGCTAAGAACAGGTCTTGTTCAATTCACTTATGTGAAAAAGAATGGGAGTGAGGAAGTGGGAGGAGTTTCCTGTGATGATATCTATAGGAGAGTAGATTGAGGGAAGTGGGAATTTTGGAAGACTCAGCCTGAGAAATGACGCCATCGAAGGTTTTTGTTCTTTTTCTTCCTTCGCTTTTAGGTGCTTGTAGAGTTCATATTATATGTTTTATTGCAACTGCCTACTGTTCAAAATTGAGATGTTAATGTTCATGGGCATATGCAAGTTTTCAGTATCTACTGAGTTACATGAAGTTATTTAAGGATAGAATGAATCAAATTTAAGTCTTAAATACTTTTGTCGGGTCGGAATTTTCTTATTGTTGAGCAAATATGCATATATTTCCTTAGTTAATTCGTGTTAATCCCTTGTGCCTGAGTTGGTCATCCAATTCATCATCTAATTTAGGGCAACAACAAAAGAAGGTTGAGACTTGGAATGGTTTGATGTATATCAAGACCCATGCTTTAGCAAGTGAATTACCCACATTTAGTATTGGAATCTTGAATGCATATTAATCTCATCTGCATATGTAGAATTGGCAGATCAGTGATGTCTATTGCCTGAGTGTTATACGGAAGTACTGCCCCGAGTATCCATGGAGTATCTGTTTGGTAATTGAAACTTCTGTTGTCATTTTGCCGTTACTCGGCACAAATTTATCTTTTCGTGGTGACACTATGCTCGAAAAGGGATACCTGGATTATGAATGTAAGTGAAAGCCAAGCAGGAAGAGGAAGAATCAGTCCCAGTGCCATGATTATGCCATGGATGTCATTAAAATCAGGAAATTAAAGGCATATTTAGTTGGATTGATAGTTGTGTTTGCGCGTATTTTTTTTTATTTTTATATTTAAAAAAATCAAAAACAAAAATTAAAAACAGAAACCCATCTAAATAAGATCTTGTTACTTTCAGCAGTTACCCTTTCTCATCCTCGGCAAATTCCAGCACTAGTCTAGCACTAGTCTATTGCTAGAAATCCACAAACGCAAGAACTCCACAAACATAAGCAATAGCGAAAGGTAAAATTGCCGACTTCCGTCCTTTTGCTGCCAAAAGAATGATCGTAGCTTACACAGTATAGTTAACCATTCAACCACAAAATGGCAGAGCAAGTACTTAGAGATGAAACATTTGTTCCAAAAGCATCAGCCTACGAAGGTCCTTAACCACCTTAACGACTTACATTTGTCTACATTCGTTAAGGAGATGTTCATTTTTTATTATAATTATTGTATTTTTATATTAGTTATTATAATTTTTTATTTTTTTTATTATATTAATATATTTTTTTATTTTTTATTTTAAAAAATAAAAAATTAAAATTCAATTAAACAAAACTTACCGCTTAAGGAATACGGCCCAATTGGACTATTGTAGAAGACTGGATTTAATAAAATTGGAGAAATTTGTCAAACGAGGTATTTAATTTAACTGTTAATTAACTCGTAGTTAAATTTGAACTTCTTGTAGAGTCACATCATTTGGGCTTCGCAGCCAATAGCCAATCAGAGAGTGGCAGAGGCAATTTCGACAGACCTGTTAAAGTGACTAAACGGGAAAAAGAGAAGACTTGCCTTTTTGTGTTTCTCACTGCATTTCTTTTGCCATTGAAGTCGCTATTTCGCCCACACATTTGCAGTCGTCCAGAACATGCGTCGAGCTTATCTACTTCTGTTTCAGTGAAAGTTCAAAACCACCCAGTTCTCGTCGCGCAAATCGGTGAGTGCCCGTGAAAATTTTGCTCCCTTTAGAAATCAACGTCGATGCAATTCTTGATTTAGTTTTAAAGTTATTTAGAAAGTGGGATCTTTTTCTCCAAGTTCTTTGTCCTTTTTTCGTTTGGTAAACGAGCTTGATCAACAAATTTTGCTTAGTTGGGCGGAACGGAAAAATGATAGAATGTGGTTGTTGAAACTTTTTTGAGTTTCTTGTTACTCTTTGCGTGGCCAACATACCCAATCAAATGGGTAAAGGTTGTGGCCACCACACCCAGGTGTCAGTTTGACAGTGTTGATTAAGGCTATGACATTTAATAAGTTGCTTGCAGGAAACCCTTTTTCTTGGGATCCTTTTGATGTGAAATGATACATAGCCAGTACTTGATCACTGACTAGTTTCATGGTAAATGTTAGCAGATGATATTGAGAATTATTGTAAACAACAAAGAACTTTATTATTCTCATTGTAGCATAGAATGCTGCTTGCTATTCCACATTTTGATTAACTTAGAATGATATTGATGATGAATGATTGATCTGCCTCTTCAAGATAGATTACTGACATCAAAAGACAAGCTAGGCAAAGTAAATGCAGTGCAAAGATTGAAAGTCATAATAGTGATAAAGGCGTGAGAATGGTTGCATCCGAGAATGTGGGAGGGAATCCGATGCCTGGGGATGTAATATGGATCAAGTATTGTGGTGATTCATGGTGGCCTGCTGTGGTATGTGTGGCATTGCATATTTGGTGGTTTTTATGCAGCTTTTACCAAAAAGGACCTTGTTTGTGGTATTCTTTTTCATGCCACCAAGTTATTATTATTATTATTATTATTATTTTGTTTTGAAGTGATCCACAAGCATTAAATTATCTGTTCTTTTGATAGGTTGTTAATGAGGACGCCGTGAGCAGAACTAGAAAACCTGGTACTAGATCAACCGGGGATGTTCTTGTTAGGACTTATGGAAGCAGTCAATAGTCGGTTCTGTTCTGATCTTAAATTTGCGTTCTGGCTGCTTAACTTATAGTGGTTAATTTGTTTTGTATTTCTCTTGCAGTTTATATGTGGATCCTTCCAAATTCCGTTCAGAGTTTCAGAGTGTACGTGCTTATATGTATCCAAATTTTGTAATGCATGATTTGAAGTACATTAAACTTTAAATATTTCAGCTGCTTTTTTTTTCATTTTTCATTTCATATTTATTTTCCCTTGGAATTTTAGATGCTCAAGGAGAATAATGGTTGTTCTCGTGAAATGCTTCTGAAAGCTCTTGATCAGGTATCTTTTAGTTTCTCCCTTTATTTGGGCTGATCTTTTAAGATTACTGTTACTTCTGTCTTGCACTGCTCTCTCTTTACCTGTCCTGTGAGTGCATTGGACCTTAGGATCTTGGTCACCCAGAATCTATTGAATCTGCTTTATATTAATGATTATCCACTCAAATGGTGTATGTTATTATTGTTCCCTATTGAATTTGGCTTTAGGTTCTTGCTCACCCAAAATCTAGCCGATCGAGGAGGCAGCAATCCAAGTCTAAAGGTAAACATTTGACTTCTTTACCAGGTGGCTGCTATTCTGTTTCTCTATTCTTCTTATTTATTATCAGTTAGGAGTGTATCATGACCATATTTTGCTATTTTTTTGGAATTCACACGTGCCGGTGGGTTTTAAGTGCCAGTTCATGATCAAATTGGTAAATAAATAATATTATCGAAAGAAGAATCTTATCTTTTAATCTCTCTTTTATAGAAGTATATAGATCCACCAATAAGTTCGCGATTATGTTGTAGGTAATGAGTAAAACATGACACGGAATATCGGGTCCAACATCTTAGTTTGCTACATGAACTTTAGGTAGTGCTTAATATTTAATAATTTTCTCAATTTGACTCTGATTAATGATGTATCATTACATCCATTGAAATTGATATTCTCTAAAAAAAAATTGTGAATATTTGCTATTATTTGTTCCATTTACAAATCATGTGCTAATTGAAGTTTCTGTGATCTGAATCCATTCAGGAGCATCAAGTGTAATGGTCAATGATTCTGAAGAAAAGAAGTCGAATCAAAATGGGATCAATCGGGAGAGAAAATTGAATCATGTATACTTTGATTGTGAATTGAACATTTTTTGTCTGCATGTTTTCTTTCGTGTGATGCCTTGAATGCTTTTGTTGGATAGTTTATGAATCTGATGACAAAATTCATGAAACCGATTGTAGAAAAGCAGCAGATCAGGAGATGGTGCATGCAATGTAAGTGCCAAGGAAGCTAAAGCCGAACACTCTGAACAGTTAACTCCCAAAAAACATAAGCGGAAAGGCCCAAGTACTGATGAAGGAGACAAAAGCACGACCCTTCAGCGAGATAAGGTTCCAAAGGAAGACCCTTTTCAAACTCCAAAATCTGTGAGTATTATGTGTATTCTTTGGCTTGCTCAAGAACCATATTCATCTTGCTTTTAGCCAACAAAATTAACTGATCAACTAGTATACTGTTCTTAGGGAGAAAGTTCAGTTGGAAGATCAAAAGAACTGAGTTCACGAAGAAGGAAAGTGATGCAAACTCTTGGCCTAGTTGCTCCTTCTGGATCTCCATTTGGCAAAGATGGGTGCATTTTTTCTGACTCTCTCGTGTAGCAATTATGAATGTACAAGAACTTGTTTTGAACTAGCATGCTCTTATCCTTCAATTGCTAGCAATTGTCAAAAAGACCTACTACTGCTTGTTATTATGTTGAATGTAATGGAGATTAATGAATCTTGGTGATTTACGGAATAGCTTTTATAAACCATAGGGGGTAAAAGTACACTGCACAGTCATAAAGAGCCTATAGTAACAGGAGTTTCACACTTTTGGGCGATATTTGAGGACAGCTTTAGGCATCAGAAGATTGTATTTTTACCTTTGCTTTTTTGAAGACCCTCCATTTTGCTGCTTACTGTTAGTCTCTGTTTCTTCTTTTCTTTTCCCTTTTGTCCCTTTAATCTGTTTTCCATTCTTGTTCGTACAACAAACGGACAAATGCAAGCTAAAATTCTGTCTCGATGTAGTTAACTTTCCAGCAATCATTAGACATAAAAACAACGTTAATGAATAGGATTAAGGGCAAGCACAGGAGCTCTTAGTTTGATTGTAACACATGCTTCTTAAAGCAACCTTGGTGTCATGGCTTCCATATTCAAAACCTTCTTTACCGAGATAAATGCCTGGCAAACTGGACTAGTTCAGGAAGGCATCTTCATGAAACAGTTAGTGTATTGTGATGTCCAAGTGGGGTTAAAGCAAACGTCCAATTAAGCAGTAGAGCTGGTCCATATGAGACCAGAAACCAGCCTGAAGCACCGTAGAAACTGTCCATTTCTGAGACTGGAAACATGCCAATTGCATCGAAGAAGTGTCACCTCATAGGGTACGCAAATAGGAATTCCCTCACCAGAGCCTGTCTGGGATCGTACTGCCAATTCCCCTAAGAGTCGATCTCAGTTTGTACAGAGTTCTATTGGGGCGGGTCCACCTAACATATTCACATGCCCCTCGTTTCACAGCATATGGTACTTTTTTTTGTAGTATTCATACTTGGCATAATTTAGATGTTAGAGAATTGAGAAAACTGGTGATTTGATGTATCAGCAGTGTCATTGGCAAGGCGCGAGAGAACAGAGCAGCGGAAGAGTGAAAGTGAAAGTGGCGAGGGAATAAAACAGTTTTAACAAAGAAAAGTGTTGGTCGGCCCATGATCACTTCTGTCCCTTTTTTTGATTCCTCTTTCTTACTCTTCTTCAAACAAAAGCTGTTAGGCGCCGTCGTATATAAAGTAGCATTACTACTCTCACATCACTTGACACTTGGGATTTGGTATTGGTAAGTGCCAATTAACACAGAGTTTCCAATTTACAGCTTTAGGCATCCCTTCTTAAGTGTTAAAGGGTACTGCTTAACCTTTATAAGGCATGCTATCATCAGCAGTACTAAGTAACCGTCTCTATCTCCCCACCTTTTTGAGTAGCTGAGCCCTCTGGTTTCCATTTAAAGTTTCTCCTCACAGCTTAGAAATTCCAACGTAGACTCTCCTCTTCTGGGCTCTTCCTTTTATGCAATCTTTCTTGTCTCCTCCCACTTGAAACGGTTTTCTCAGCAGGCAAAAACTTCATCTAAAACCAGTTTCTTTTGTCATCAAGCTTTCAACTTTTCTTCTTCGTTTTTTTTAGCTACAGCTTTTTTCCTTCTTCTTCGTCATCCAAGTATCTGTTTTTCCATATACTCTCTCGCTCTGGTTCTTAGAAGCACAACAAGGGACATGCTTCCTGGTCAAGGGTACTTATTCTCTGCAACCCAGAGCCACTGGAATGAGGTTGGATGTGTTAAAGAGTCAAGCTCTTTGAACGCGACGAACGACGGAGAATCCACCCTGAGCTCCGCTTCGAAATCGGGAAAGAAGTCAACGGAGGCTTTGAGGGGTCACAAAGAAGCTGAGAGGAGACGTAGGCAGCGTATCAACGGTCATCTCTCCACTCTCCGATCTCTGCTTCCTAAGGCCACCAAGGTTACATTTACATTCAAATAACCATTTGTCTCTTCAATCACTTGAATACTTGATTTTCCTTTTTTTTTATTCGTCGGAACCGAAGAACATTGTAGTAATTCAGCTGTCACTGTCCGTTAAATAGACAGACAAGGCTTCTTTGCTGGCGGAGGTGGTATGTCATGTGACGGAGCTCAGAAAGCAAGTCGCTGACGCGGAGAGGGAGGGCGGCGGCGGGTTGGATTCCGATCGCCGGTGGCCATTTCCAGGGGAATCTGATGAGGCGACTCTGAGCTACTGCGACAGTGAAGCGCGGAAGGTGAGAGCGAGTGTTTGCTGCGAGGATAGACCGGGGTTGAACCGTGATTTAGCGCAAGTGATCCGGTCTGCTCGAGGTAGGGCAGTCCGGGCGGAGATGTCGACTGTTGGTGGGCGGACCAAGAGCGTGGTCGTGATCGAGTGGGCTAGCGGGAGTGGCGGAGACGACGACCTCAAAATTCTGAGAAGGGGTCTGAAAGCTGTTGTCGAGAACCGGTTCTCTGGGCTTGGGTTTGGGTTGAGTCCGGCGGCTTTTGGGAACAAACGGGCTCGGGTCTTGGGTTGGGTTAGTGGTCGAGGTGATGAGTTGGATTAGAAAGACAGAACAAGGAACTCGTGCATCACGTGGAAATTCGGTAATTGGTATACCTAAAAAAAAATCATTAATAAGAGAATTTAATAAATTAGAGTGCCTATTTTGTCTTTTGTACCAATTACTTGTTTTTTATATAAGTTTTATACATTCAAGTAAACGAGCACGAGTGGATAAGATCAGAGGAACGCAATACTCAATAAACAAATAATTAAATTAATTAAATATGGATCCCACTGAACTCTATTATAATTATATTATTTTATATGCTATCTTTTAAGAGAATGAATTTAAATTAAATTAATTAAATTAAAATTTTGATAATTTTATCTTTTTATTTTTTAAAATGATTATTTATTTTATAATAATATTAATTATCATATATTTTTTCGTTATATTTTATTAAGTTTTATTTATTTATAATTTTAAAATAATAACTAAAATAATATATTAAAGAAAATATAAATTAAAATAAATATTAAATTTTGGTTTATAAAATATTTAAACCTTTAATTTATTCCGAAAACAATTTTAAAAAAGCCTCGCATGGGATTGGACATATCGCATTATTGCTCAGTCAGTCAATTGGATAAGCGTCCATGGCTTGGAGTGTTTCTGACCTCATATCCAAGTCATTGAGGTTGATAACCACGTAACTAGCACGCCAACATTAACAAGCAAGCGCAATGCAACGTAAGAAACAAATAACTATAATACTGTTACTCCTGGCTCTAAAGATTACCACATGCGAAGCATTACGTACATGGCCTGGCAAATCCGTGAGACCCAATTCTTAGTCCTCCTTTCCTCTTCTTCTTCTTCTTCTTTTTCTTCTACATTTCTAATATTCAAAGTGTGTCCGCACTTTACAGGATCAAAAGCTCGTTCAGCTCTCAGTACCCTATCTACCTTTAGATCTTTTACAATCCAGCAGGACAGATTTCAGCTTTATCCTTATCATGGCATCACCAAACCCTTTTCTGTTTTCACCAGAAGTTGGGCTAGTCGGGCAAGAGTTAGCTGCTTTTCTCCTCTTCTCTGCCTTTTTATCAAACTTAGTAACATGGTCGTTTATCTTGATTTTCTCGATCATGTGGATAATAGTTTTTTGTTGGTTATGTCATTTTGTTCACAGGAGAAACTGGTGGAGGTTGAGGATTCCCAGTTGAGGTTAATCTCCTTTCCTCAGTTAGCCAACAATTTATTCTTTATTATGATTCATTCCCATGTCACTGGAGATAAATGATTGTTTAAATGTTTGCTGTTTTCTGTTTTATTTACTCAACTGGGTCCAATTAAACCATTTGTCTATTTGATCGACTTATGTTTTCCTTCTTAAGGATCTTATAGGTTTGCATTTGCAATGTAAACAATCGTTTCATGAAACCCCAACCACCGTAAAGTTGTCTTTTTTTGCTGATTGTTGACTTTACTTTTTGGTATTAACTTGCCCTGTATATGCATGCCGTTGCTTGATTATGTTTTGCAGAAAGAACCCAAGACTGGGAGTGGATGTTTCCATTGGTTCCCAAGCCGGGAGGGATTTGTTTGATGAGCTGAAACGAAGGTTTCTGAACTTCAAGAAGAACAAATATTTGTAAGTGAGACTACATATGTGAAGCAAGTGATTTGATCAAAATGTTTGCTAGTTTGAGAAATGTTTGTTGATTTGATCAGGAAGGAAAGGGACCATTTCCAGATCTTGGCGGAATATCAATCACCAAAGGTAATAATCCCTGTTGCTGGGGCTTGAAAGTTGATGTCTGTACTGTTGTTACAAGAGCCTTTTGATGTCTGTGCTGTTGTTATAAATGCCTTTCTCTTTTGTATGTATTATGATAACAAATAAAACCTGTGTACTTCTTCTTTTCAAACTGACAAGTTGAACAGTTTATGGTGATTTCTTGTGTAGACTCAAGGGTTTGCCCCTCTAACATCCTTGGATTTCAACCTGGAGAAGCCTTCATGATTAGGAATGTTGCAAATCTTGTGCCTGCGCTTGAGGTACTAAAAAACTTTTCTATTTTGCCAACCAGCGATGAAAAGTGTGGGCTGATTCAAGTTTTTGTATTTGTAATTGCTCTGCAGAATGGGCCTACAGAGACTAATGCTGCTCTTGAATTTGCTGTTAATACTCTTGAAGTAAGTGTGCTTCCAACTCGCGTCTCTTTTCTTTTTTCTGGGGGCATCTTGTGTATTTTTTCATATGTAAAAGTTGACCATTGCATAAAAATCTTCAGAATTACGCTCAACTCAACTCTAAATTGTGCTTTGTGATATCTTAAGACATTGTATGCCCACGTTTGACCACAGAAAATGGTATTCTTACATATGTAGGTTGAACACATACTAGTCATTGGCCATAGTTGCTGTGCAGGAATTCAGGCTCTCATGAGCATGCAAGAAGACAGAAGTTCCAGGTCTTATTAAAGAATTTGTTTCGTTTCTCTTGTTAACAACTGACTTCTGATCATTTTATTTTTCAACGAATTTCTGATGAACTTTCTCGTATCTGTGAATTTTCATGTGCTCCAGTAGCTTTGTTGAGAAGTGGGTCGCTTATGCAACAGTTGTCAAATCGAGAACAAAAGCTGAAGCGTCCAACCTTAGTTTTTACGAACAGTGCAGACACTGTGAGAAGGTGTGCTTACTATATCCACTTTAATAGGAGATTTAAGACATTTTCTACAATAACAAAGCTCTTCAATTTGTCCTAAAAGTGACTACTAAACACTATGAATCTGCGGAATTTGATTGGTTAAATAAGCAGACAATAATAGTATTTCTCTTCTTGTAACAGGAATCAATAAACAATTCATTGCTGAATCTGCTGACTTATCCGTGGATTGAAGAGAGAGTGAGGAAAGGTTTGGTGTGTGTTCATGGAGGATATTATGACTTCTTGGAATGTACATTTGAGAAATGGACACTTGTTGATTGGAAGGAGACCAGCATTGGTGAGAATAGCAGAACAGTTTTAGTCAAAGACAAGGTGTTATGGCGTTGAGTCATTTGCATTTGTATTAATATCATGCATAAACAGAGTATTAAGATTGAAATTTTTTTGCAAATATGCATTGAATCAATGAGCAACATTTTAACAAGTTCATGCATGATTTGAAAGTCCAACATATGCTATAATAGTTACTGCGTGAAATCATTTCTTTTAGGTTCTGAATTTCAAACTCATGATTTTTTTTTCAAAATTTTAAGTGCTAGAATTTATTTTTTTAAAGAATTATATAATTTTAAATTTTATCTAATATACGTTAAAAATTACTTTGCTATCTACTGTAAAAGGCATGAAAATAATAAAATTACAATACAACAATGACAAGTTCTTATAATTTAATATAATCTTCCTTAATATCACGCTACAATATTTTCTCAATCAAATATTTTCAAAGAGGTAAAAAGTTTTATGATGAATTATTATAATTATTATTTAAAAAATCAACATTTTTAAAATTGGACTGAATAGTGAACCGATGAAGTGAGAGATTTAATATTTAAAAGTTCAATTGATATTAAGTAATTATAAAATCGGTATTAAACCAGTATAAGGTAATAAAATATATAAATTATGAAAATAATTATAAATATATTATCAATTTAAAAATATAATAAAAATATAAATGAATTAATAATATCTATTATTATGTAATCAATAAATAATAATTCTAACTAAAATTAAATCTAATATAAACTATTAAAATAATAGTAATAATTAAAATTATATTTCTGAATGATATTGTATCTTATATTCATTAAAAAATTAAAATCCTTCAATGTTATATAAAGACTTGTAAACCACGCTTATATATAAAATATTTATTTAATATTTTTATTACCTTTAAATAAATTATAAATTTATTTTTTAAATAACATATTATATTTTTTAAATAAGATAGCAACTAACTTTTAGTAGAGTAGATATTTCTAATTTATTATTCGTGACAAATGCACTTTCTTTATAATTGCCTTTTAAAGTTCATTATAATTAAGATCAAGTAATGATTTTTTTTCTTTTTCTATTTAAAACACAATATAATTAATATAATCAATAATCAATTGGTCAAACTGCTTGACTTATAACCGGTTAAACCAGTCGAACCGCTTGATTGATTAAACCGGGAGGTTTTCCTACTAAAATTTTTTTATAAAAAACTAAATTGGTCAACTGAAAAGTTCACTATTAATCGGGTTCAATCGATCAAACTAGAAGGATTTTTAAAACACTGATTATGAGTGCTTTTGACCTTGTTTTTTCGTTAACATAATGAATTTATTAAATAATTCTTTTTTGTAAGGTTTAAACCCTTCATTGATTCTTTATGATCAATAAGTCAATTTTTTTTATAAATCTTTTTTCATTTCAATCTTATTTGTAAGTTATCTAAGTTTTATTTAATTTTCCTTTAGTTACTCTGTCCTCTACGAATTCTCTCGTTATATATATATATATATATAAGCGCAACAGATCAGCTCCACAACATGAAAGGCGACATGCTTATACTTGTTTTCATCTTTAAGAACAACACAACAAAAGGGAGGATAGTGGCAGGAGCGTATAAACGCACTCCACTACAGATTTTAAATTTAATAATCGAGTTTCTTGTTAATTTAAATTTAAGATAATGAATTTGTCATATTATTAAGGTTTGAGATTTAAGGAAAATGAAGATTCTATTAGAATAATAATGGTAAATTCTAAGAGTATGTTTAATTAAACAAAGAAAGCAGTACTAAAACCAACCTTAAAATATATGTGAAGTTCTTTAAAGGTAAAAGGTATAATTTACTTCTAAAATTTTTAAAAAGGTTTAAATTGTCCCATAACATTTTTTAGGGTATTATTTTATCCATTAATATTTATAAAATGATGCATTTTACCCTTTAACGTTTACAAAATTGTGTAAATTGTCCCTTTAATATTAATTTCATTAAATTTTATTAATTACTTTCTTAATAATTAGTTAATAGTTTATTTATAAAATATTGACAAAATTAATATTTATCTAATAAATTTTTAACTGAATTAGTATTAAAGGGGTAAATTGTACTATTTTGTAAATGTTATTGGGTAATATGTACTATTTTGTAATGTTATGGGCAAATTATATCATTTTACAAACGTTATAGGATAAAATGATACCTTAAAAAATGTTAAAGGTCAAATTAAACTATTTCTCAAACGTTAAGGGACAAATTGTACCTTTTGCCTAAAAATAATAAATATTATATTATTCTTAATCTTGTAGTTATATTACTATATTATATTAATATTAATAGAAATATATATTACTATTAATAGAATATTGTTAATAATTAATAGAAATTATATTACAATATTTTTTATTAAGATTTATTTGAAAAATATGTGAAGATTAATATTAATATGTATGAAAATTATATTCTATTTATTATATTAATTGTTTATTAGAAAGTTGAGACATATTTAAATTATTAGGAGATACATAATATATACAGGGACTATTTTGTAAATTTTACAAAATTTTGGGACTATTTTATAAATTTAAAAGTTTATCTGGTACTGATACTGGTATGGGTCAGTACCGATACTAGTACGAGTCAATACCGGTGCAGTACTATTTCGATGTAAAAATCGGTACTGGTGTGGGATTGATATTCATAACATTGGTCATAGATCTTATCAACAGTAGCTCAATTCATAATTTTATTAGCCACAAAGCAGTAAAATTAATAAAGTTAGAGGCAAAACCAACAAACCCTTGCAACCTTGAAGTCGCCTATGGGTCCTTTCTTCAATGCCAAGGATGATTTGAGGATGTACCAATTGCAATTCAAGGTATTTCCTTCCTTATTACTCTGTATTCATTGCCTTTAAATGGTTTAGATGTTGTATTAGGGGCACACTGGCTCCAGCACTTAGGTATAGTGACTTGTGATTAAAAAAAAATGACCATGACTTTTGTGTGGCAAGGCCAACACCATCGATTGCAGGGTATTTTGAATAAGTCAATCCAAGTTATAAACTATAAAACCATGTATAAAGAAATGCAAAGAGGAAGCATGGTGTATGTGATTTGTTCATAGAAAATTTCTAATAAAGAAACTAAGGTGATTTCACCAAATATGAAGCTTTTTCTAAAAGACTTTCAAGACATGTTTAACAGAACTAAAAAAATTTCCATCAAAAAGGAATGTAGGGCATCCGATAGTATTAAAGAAAGGAACAAAATTAGTGAACGTGCAAACTTATCGGTATGCCCATTTTCAAAAAATGAGGTAGAAAAACAAGTTCAGTAAATGGTACAGTTGGAGTTGATACGACACAGCACTAGTTCATTTTCTTCCCAATCTTGCTTGTAAAGAAAAAGGATGGGACGTGGTGATTTTATACTGATTACAGGGCTCTTAATGTAGTTACAGTCAAGGACAAGTTCCCCATTCCAACAATTAAAGAAATGCTTGATGAGCTCCAATGGGCAATCTACTTCACAAAACTCGACCTTAGAGCTAGCTACCATGAGGTATAAGTTCACCATGTTGAAATATATAAAACGGCTTTTCACACACATAATGGCCATTATGAATTTTTAGTCATGTTGTTTAGCTTGTACAACACCCCATCCACTTTTCAAGCATTAATGAACTCTATATTTAAGCCATATTTGAGATATTTTCTACTTGTATTTTTTGATAATATGCTTATTCACAACAGTGATTGGTCTCAACACATTAGGTATATTAGAATAGTCCTTGATATACTGAAACAACAACAACTTCTTGTGAAGCTTAGCAAATGTAAGTTCGAGAAGTAGGAACTTAAATATTTAGGGTACATCATTATGCCTTAAAGAGTGAAGGTGGACTAGAAAAAGATTGAAGCTATGATCAAATGGCCAAAGCCTATAAATGTGACTGATCTTCATAAGTTTCTAGGATTGACTGGCTATTATGGGAAATTTGTTAGAAATTACGAATTCATAACTCAATCTCTTACTAATTTATTAAAGAAGGGGCAATTTATGTAGACAGATGAAGAAAACGCACATTTGAGGCATTAAAGTAGGCCATGACATCAACCCCCACTCTTACATTGCCAAACTTATAAAAACCCTTCATCATCGAGGTTAATGCATTAAGGAATGGGATTGGGGATTTTTTGATACATAAGGTAAATCTATGGTTTTATGAGTCGTGTCCCTGGAGTCACTAAGCAATCTTAGTCAATTTATGTAAAAGAAATGTTGGTAATCATCCATGCAATTCAAACTTAGTGACCATATCGATTAAGCTGGAAGTTCTATATATAAACTGATTAAAAAAGCTTGAAGCATCTATTAAAACAATGGATAACTACACTGGAGCAGTAGAAGTGGATGACAAAATTACTTAGGTATGACTACGAGATACTCTACAAACCAAGTAAAGATAATTTGGTAGCAAGCACGCTCTCTAGATTGGCCAGTAGCCTAAGTCTTCATGGACTATATATCTCAAAAACCACCTTATGGGAGGAGATAAAGAGAGAAGCATCTAATTATGAATAAATGTTACGAATCACAGCTCTAGTAACTAAACAACCATCAGGCCTATATACTTAGCAAAACAAATTAGTATGCTTTAAAGACTGAGTTGTTATTCCTCTACTTTTACATCTTGTTAAATAAGTTTTTCAAGAATTTCATGATTCACCACAAGATGGACATTCAGGGGCCCTTTGAACTTATAGAGGCTAACCCAACAATTTTGTTGGCCCTCCATACTCAAATATGTTTAAGAATATGTTGCATCTTGAATAATATTTTAGCAAAATGAAACTAAAGCCTTGCCACTAGCTAGCCTCCGTTAACCTTTATCCCTCCCTTGCCAAGTTTTGGATGAAATCAAGATGGATTTCATAGAAAGGTTATTGTTGTTCCAACAGTAAGTGTGTGATTTTTGTGGTGGTGGATTGATTATTGAAGTCAACTCACTTTATAGCTATGCCACATCCCTATTCGACTAAAACTGTTGCTGAAAAATTTGTGGAGAGGGTTGTCAAACTTTATGGCATGCCAAGGTCTATAGTAAGTGATCGTGATCCTATCTTTATTAGTAATTTTTGGCGTGAGTTTTTTAGATTGTCAGGAACTAAACTACACATGAATTAAGCATACCATCCTTAAATTGATGGCCAATTAAGGTTGTCAACCACTGCCTGGAACAATACTTATAGTGTTTCATATCCTAGCAACCGCGCAAATGGAGTTTCTGCCTTTCATGTTCAAATTATGGTATAATACTACTTATTATGGCTCAATTTCCATGACTCCCTTTTAAGCACTTTAAAGAAGACCCCTACAAGAATTCCATACTATAAGGAAGGAGTTTCAATAGTTAATGAGGTGGATCAGGCTCTCGTTTACATAAATATAATGTTACAACAGCTTAAGGACACCCTCCATACAGTAAATAACCAGATGAAACAGTGAGCAGATACTAGACAAAGAGATGTGAAGTTCCAAGTTAGTGATTTGATGTTCTTAAAGTTACAACCATATTGCCAAAACTCAATAACCAAAAGAGCTTTTCAAAAGTTTATTAGTAGTTATTATGATCCCTTCAAAGTTATTGATTAAATTGGCAAAGTTGTTTACAAATTGGATTTGCCAACTGGGGCACAAATTCATCCTATTCTCCATGTATCAAGGGTTAAAAAATGAGTGGTTGAAGCTCAGTCTACTAGCAAAGAGTTGCCATCAATAG